>OU342741.1:3331753-3383160 GCA_910589775.1 Avena eriantha
CCGTCCAATTCCGAGAATATTCATTTTCTAACTTTCCTGGAACCAAAAACAGCAGAAAACAGGCAGCTGGCACTGTGGCTCTTGTTAATAGGTTAGTCCAAGAAATCATATAAAAAGTACTCCAAAGTTGGAACAAAACACAAGAAAATAGATAAAACCAAGCATCGAACATCAAAAATTATAGATACATTTGCAATGTATCAACGATCATTGTAAATCACCATAGAACCCCAAAACTATGGGTAATAGCTCATGAAAACGGCCATAAAATGTGGAAACCACAAGTTTTTGGTCATATCTTGCAAACATGTACCGACTCGTACGGTCATTGTAAATCGGCATAGAACCCCAAAATCGTGGGCAATAGCTCATGAAAACGGCCATAAAACACAAAACGACGTACTTTTGGTCATATCTCTCAAACTTGTATCGGGTCTTACGGCCATTGTAAATCACCCTAAAACCCAAAACTATAGGCAATAGCTCTTGAAAACGGCTGTAAAACGTGAAAACGATGAGTTCTTGGTCAAATCTCTTAACCATGTACCGGGTTTTACGGTTATTGTAAATCACCCTAGAACCCCAAAACCGTGGGCAATAGCTCATGAAAAGGGCCATAAAGCGTGAACAGGACGTGCTTTTGGTCATATCTCTCGAAAGGTATTGAGTCTTATGGGCCATGCAAATCGTCCTAGAACCCCAAAACAATGAGTTTTTGGTCATATCTCTCAAACATGTACCGGCTCTTACGATCATTGTAAGTCACCATAAAACACCAAAACGATGGGTAATTGCTCATAAAAAGGCCATAAAATGCGAAAACCACAAGTTTTTGGTCATATCTCTCAAACATGTACCGGCTCTTACGGTCATTCTAAATCACCATAGAACCCCAAAATTGTGGGCAATAGCTCATGAAAACGGTCGTAAAACGCGAAAACGATGGGCTTTTGGTGATATCTCTCAAATATGTATCGAGTCTTACGGTCATTGTAAATCACCCTAGACCCCAAAACCATTAGCAATAGCTCATGAAAACGGCCATGAATTAGGAAAACGACCTGCTTTTGGTCATATATCTCAAACTTGTATCGGGTCTTACAGTCATTGTAAATCGCCCCAGAACGCCAAAACCATGGGCAATAGCTCATGAAAATAGCCATAAAGCGCGAATACGACGAGTTTTTGGTCATATCTCTCAAACTTGTATCAGGTCTTACGGTCATTGTAAATCGCCCTATAACCCCAAAAATGTAGGCAATAGCTCTTGAGAACGGCCGTAAAACCCGAAAACGATGATATTTTGGTCAAATCTGGCAAACATGTACCGGGTCTTACTGCTATTGTAAATCGCCCTGGAACCCCAAAAATGTGGGCAATAGCTCATGAAAATGGCCATAAAGCGTGAATAGGACGTGCTTTTGGTCATATCTCTCAAAATGTATTGGGTCCTACGGGCCATGCAAATTTCCCTAGAACCCCAAACCGACATGCTTTTGGTCATATCGCTCAAACTTGTATCGGGACTTACATTCATTGTAAATCGCCCTGGAACCCCAAAATTATGGTTAATAGCTCATGAAAACGGCCATAAAACACGAAAACGATGAGGTTTTGGTAATATCTCTCAAACTTGTATCGGGTGTTCCGGTCATTCTAAATCGCCCTAGAACCCCTAAACTATGGATAATAGCTCATGAAAACTGCCACAAATGCGAATACGACATGTTTTTGGTCATATCTCTCAAACTTGTATCGGGTCTTACTGTCATTGCAAATCGCCCTAGAACCCAAAAACTATGGGTAATAGCTCATGAAAACTACCATGAAGCGCCAATAAAACGAGTTTTTGGTCATATCTCTCAAACATGTATCGGGACTTACTGTCATTATAAATCGTCCTAAAACCCCAAAACCATGGCAATAGCTCATGAAAACGGCCATAAAACGCGAATACGACAAGTTTTTGGTCATATCTCTCCAACATGTATTGGGACTTATTGTCGTTGTAAATCGCCCTAGAACCCCAAAACCATGGGTAATAGCTCATGAAAACGTCCATAAAACGCGAATACGACGAGTTTTTTGGTCAAATCTCTCAAACATGTATCGGGTCTGACTATCGCTGTAAATCGCCATAAAACCCCAAAACCGTGGGCAATAGCTCATGAAAACGGCCATAAAACACAAAAACGACGAGTTTTTGCTCATATCTCTCAAACTTGTATCCGGTCTTACGGTCAATGTAGATCGCTCTAGCACCCCAAAACTATAGGCAATAGCTCTTGAAAACGGCCGTAAATCGCGAAAACGATGAGTTTTTGGTCAAATCTCTCAACCAAGTATTGGGTCTTACGATTATTGTCAATCGCCCTGGAACCCCAAAACTGTGGGCAATAGCTCATGAAAACAGCCATAAAGCGCCAATAAAACGAGTTTTTGGTCATATCTCTCAAACATGTATCGGGTCTTACTATCATTATACATCGCCCTAAAATCCCAAAACCAGGGCAATAGCTCATGAAAACGGCCATAAAACGCGAATAAGAGAAGTTTTTGGTCATATCTCAACAAGATGTATCGGGGATTATTTTCGTTGTAAATCACCCTAGAACCCCAAAACCGTGGGTAATAGCTCATGGAAACAGCCATAAAACGCGAATACGACGAGTTTTTGGACATATCTCTCAAACATGTATCGGGTCTTACTGTCGCTGTAAATCGCCATGAAACGCCAAAACCGTGGGCAATATCTCATGAAAACGGCCATAAAACACAAAAACGACGAGTTTTTGGTCATATCTCTCAAACTTGTATCGGATCTTACGGTCATTGTAAATCGCCCTAGAACCCCAAAACTGTAGGTAATAGCTCTTGAAAACGGCCGTAAAACGTGAAAACGATGAGTTTTGGGTCAAATCTCTCAACCAAGTATTAGGTCTTACGATTATTGTCAATCACCCTGGAACCCCAAAATTGTGGGCAATAGCTCATGAAAACGGCCATAAAACACGAAAACAACGAGTTTTTGTTCATATCTTTCAAACTTGTATCGGGTTTTACGGTGATTGCAAATCACCCTAGAACCCCAAAACTGTGGGCAATAGCTCTTGAAAAGGGCCGTAAAGCGTGAATACGACGAGTTTTTGGTCATATCTCTCAAACATGTATCGGGTCTTACTGTCGTTATAAATCGCCCTAGAACCCCAAAACCGTGGGCAATAGCTCATGAAAACGGCCATAAAACACAAAAACGACGTGCTTTTGTTCATATCTCTCAATCTTGTATCGGGTCTTACAGTCATTGTAAATCGCCCTAGAACCCCAAAACTATGTGTAATATCTCACAAAAACGGCCTTAAAACACGAATACGACGAGTTTTTGGTGATATCTCTCAAACATGTACCGGCTCTTACGATCTTTGTAAATCACCATAGAACCCCAAAACTATGGGAAATAGCTCATGAAAACGGCCATTAAATGTGGAAGACACTAGTTTTTGTTCATATCTCTCAAACATGTACCGGCTCTTACGATCATTTTAAATCGCCATAGAACCCCAAAACTGTGGGAAATAGCTAATGAAAATGGCCATAAAGCGCGAATACGACGAGTTTTTGGTCATATCTCTCAAACATGTATTGGGTCTTACTGTCATTATAAATCGCCCTAGAACCCAAAATCCGTGGGCAATAGCTCAATAAAACGGCCATAAAACACGAAAACAACGTGCTTTTGGTCATATCTCTCAAACTTGTATGGGGTCTTATGGTGATTGTAAATCACCCTTGAACCCCAATACCGTGGGCAATAGCTCATGAAAACGGCCATAAAACGCGAATACGTCGAATTTTTGGTCATATCTCTCAAACATGTATCGGGTCTTACTTTCGTTATAAATCACCCTAGAACCCCAAAACTGTGGGTAATAGCTCATGAAAACGGCCATAAACGCGAATACGACAAGTGTTTGGTCATATCTCTCAAACAAGTATCGGTTCTTACTGTCGATGTAAATCGCCATAAAACCCCAAAACGGCCATAAAACGAGAAAACGACATGCTTTTGGTCATATCTCTCAAACTTGTAGCGGGTCTTACGGTCATTGTAAATCGCCCTGGAACATCAAAACTGTGGGCAATAGCTCATGAAAACGGCCATAAAGCGCGACTATGACGAGTTTTTGGTCATATGTCTCAAACATGTGTCGGGCCTTACTGTCATTGTACATCGCCCAAGAACCCCAAGAACGTGGGCAATGGCTCATGAAAACGGCCATAAAACGCAAAAACGACGTACTTTTGGTCATATCTCTCAAACATGTATCGGGTCTTACGGTCATTGTAAATCACCCTAGAACCCCAAAACCGTGGGCAATAGCTCTTGAGAACAGCCATAAAACACGAATACGACAAGTTTTTGGTCATATCTCTCAAACATGTTTCGGCTCTTACGGTCATTATAAATCGCCATAGAACCCCAAAACTGTGGGAAATAGCTCATGAAAACGGCCATTAAATGTGGAAGACATTAGTTTTTGTTCATATCTCTCAAACATGTACAGGCTCTTATGGTCATTGTAAATGGCCATAGAACCCCAAAACTATGGGCAATAGCTCTTGAAAATGGCCATAAAGCGCGAATACGACGAGTTTTTCGTCATACCTCTCAAACATGTATTGGGTCTTACTAGCATTATAAATCGCCCAAGAACCCCAAAACCGTAGGCAATGGCTCATGAAAACGGCCATAAAACATGAAAACGACGTGCTTTTGGTCATATCTCTCAAACTTGTATGGGGTCTTATAGTCATTGTAAATCACCCTAGAACCCCAATACCGTGGGCAATAGCTCATGAAAACAGCCATAAAACGCGAATACGAGGAGTTTTTGGTCATATCTCTCAAACATGTATCGGGTCTTACTATCGTTATAAATCGCCCTAGAACCCCAAAACCGTGGGTAATAGCTCTTGAGAACAGCCATAAAACGCGAATACGACGAGTTTTTGGTCATATCTCTCAAACATGTATCGGGTCTTACGGTCGTTGTAAATCGCCCTAGAACCCCAAAACCGTGGGCAATAGCTCTTGAGAACAGCCATAAAACGCGAATACGACGAGTTTTTGGTCATATCTCTCAAACATGTATCGGGTCATACGGTCGTTGTAAATTGCCCTAGAACCCCAAAACAGTGGGCAATAGCTCATGAAAACGGCCATAAAACACGAAAACGACGTACTTTTGGTCATATATCTCAAACATGTATCGGGTCTTACAGTCATTGTAAATCACCCTAGAACCCCAAAACCGTGGGAAATAGCTCATGAAAACGTCCATAAAACACGAAAACGACGTGCTTTTGGTCATATCTCTCAAACTTGTATCGGGTCTTATAGTCACTGTAAATCGCCCTAGAACCCCAAAACTGTGGCCAATAGCTCATGAAAGCGGACATAAAGTGCGAATACGACGATTTTTTGGTCATATATCTCAAACATGTATCGGGTCTTACTGTCATTGTACATCACCCTAGAACCCCAAAACTGTGGGCAATGGCTCATGAAAACGGCCATAAAACGCGAAAACGACGTACTTTTGGTGATATCTCTCAAACATGTATCGGGTCTTACGGTCATTGTAAATCACCCCAGAACTCCAAAACCGTGGGCAATAGCTTTTGAGAACAGCCATAAAATGCGAATACGACGAGTTTTTGGTCATATCTCTCAAACATGTACCGGCTCTTACGGTCATTGTAAATCGCCATAGAACCCCAAATCTATGGGCAATAGCTCATGAAAATGGCCATAAAGCGCGAATACGACGAGTTTTTGGTCTTATCTCTCAAACATGTATTGGGTCTTACTGTTATTATAAATCTCCCTAGAACCCCAAAACTGTGGGCAATAACTCATGCAAATGACCATAAAACACAAAAACGACATGCTTTTGGTCATATCTCTCAAACTTGTATGGGGACTTACGGTCATTATTAATCACCCTAGCTCATGAAAATGGCCATGAAACGCGAATACGACGAGTTTTTGGTCATATCTCTGAAACATGCATCGGGTCTTACTATCATTATAAATCGCCCTAGAACCCCAAAACCATGGGCAATAGCTCTTGAGAACAGCCATAAAATGCGAATACGACGAGTTTTTGCTCATATCTCTCAAACATGTATCGGGTCATATAGTCGTTGTAAATCGCCCTAGAACCCCAAAACCGTGGGCAATAGCTCATGAAAACGGCCATAAAACGCGAATACGATGAGTTTTTGGTTATATATCTCAAACATGTATCGGGTCTTACGGTCATTGTAAATCGCCCTAGAACACCAAAACTGTGGGCAATAGCTCATGAAAACGACCATAAAACGTGAATACGACGAGTTTTTGGTCATATATCTCAAACATGTATCGAGTCTTACATTCATTGTACATCGTCCTAGAACCCCAAAACCGTGGGCAATGGCTCATGAAAACGGCCATAAAACGCGAAAACGACGTACTTTTGGTCATATCTCTCAAACATGTATCGGGTCTTATGGTTATTGTAAATCACCCCAGAACCCCAAAACCGTGGGCAATAGCTCTTGAGAACAGCGATAAAATGCGAATACGACGAGTTTTTGGTCATATCTCTCAAACATCTTTGTAAATCACCATAGAACCCCAAAACTATGGGAAATAGCTCATGAAAACGGCCATTAAATGCGGAAAACACAAGTTTTTTCATATCTCTCAAACATGTACCGGCTCTTACGGTCTATGTAAATCGCCATAGAACCCCAAAACTGTGGGCAATAGCTCATGAAAATGGCCATAAAGCGCGAATACGACAAGTTTTTGGCCATATCTCTCAAACATGTATTAGGTCTTACTGTCATTATAAATCGCTCGAGAACACCAAAACCATCGGCAATAGCTCATGAAAACGGCCATAAAACTCGAAAACGACGCGCTTTTGGCCATATCTCTCAAACTTGTATGGGGTCTTACGGTCATTGTAAATCACCCGAGAACCCCAATACCTTGGGCAATAGCTCATGAAAACGGCAATAAAACACGAATACGACGAGTTTTTTGTCATATCTCTCAAACATGTATCGGGTCTTACTATCGTTATAAATCGCCCTAGAACCCCAAAATCGTGGGCAATAGCTCTTGAGAACAGCCATAAAACACGAATACGACGAGTTTTTGGTCATATCTCTGAAACATGTGTCGGGTCATACGGTCGTTGTAAATCGCCCTAGAACCACAAAACCGTGGGCAATAGCTCATGAAAACCTCCATAAAACGCGAAAACGACGTACTTTTTGTCATATATCTCAAACATGTATCGGGTCTTACGGTCATTGTAAATCCCCCTAGAACCCCAAAACCGTGCGGAATAGCTCATGAAAACGACCATAAAAACAAAAACGACGTGCTTTTGGTCATATCTCTCAAACTTGTATCGGGTCTTACACTCATTGTAAATCACCCTAGAACCCCAAAATTGTGGGCAATAGCTCATGAAAACGGCCATAAAGCGTCAATACGACGAGTTTTTGGTCATATATCTCAAACATGTATCGAGTCTTACATTCATTGTGCATTGCCCTAGAACCCCAAAACCGTGGGCAATGGCTCATGAAAATGGCCATAAAACGCGAAAACGACGTACTTTTGGTCATATCTCTCAAACATGTATCGGGTCTTATGGTTATTGTAAATCACCCCAGAACCCCAAAACCATGGGCAATAGCTCTTGAGAACAGCCATAAAATGCGAATACGACGAGTTTTTGGTCATATCTCTCAAACATCTTTGTAAATCACCATAGAACCCCAAAACTATGGGAAATAGCTCATGAAAACGGCCATTAAATGCGGAAAACACAAGTTTTTGCTCATATCTCTCAAACATGTACCGGCTCTTACGGTCATTGTAAATCGCCATAGAACCCCAAAACCGTGGGCAATAGCTCATGAAAATGGCCATAAAGCGCGAATACGACAAGTTTTTGGTCATATCTCTCAAACATGTATTAGGTCTTACTGTCATTATAAATCGCTCGAGAACACCAAAACCGTCGGCAATAGATCGTGAAAACGGCCATAAAACACGAAAACGACGCGCTTTTGGCCATATCTCTCAAACTTGTATGGGGTCTTACGGTCATTGTAAATCACCCTAGAACCCCAATACCTTGGGCAATAGCTCATGAAAACGGCCATAAAACACGAATACGACGAGTTTTTGGTCATATCTCTCAAACATGTATCGGACTTACTATCGTTATAAATCGCCCTAGAACCCCAAAATCGTGGGCAATAGCTCTTGAGAACAGCCATAAAACGCGAATACGACGAGTTTTTGGTCATATCTCTCAAACATGTGTCGGGTCATAGGGTCGTTGTAAATCGCCCTAGAACCCCAAAACCATGGGCAATAGCTCATGAAAACGTCCATAAAACGCGAAAATGACGTACTTTTTGTCATATATCTCAAACATGTATCGGGTCTTACGGTCATTGTAAATCCCCCTAGAACCCCAAAATTGTGGGCAATAGCTCATGAAAACGGCCATAAAGCGCGAATACGACGAGTTTTGGGTCATATATCTCAAACATGTATCGGGTCTTACTGTCATTGTACATCGCCCTAGAACCCCAAAACTGTGGGCAATGGCTCATGAAAACGGCCATAAAACGCGAAAACGACGTACTTTTGGTCATATCTCTCAAACATGTATTTGGTCTTACGGTCATTGTACCCCAAAACCGTGGGTAATAGGTCATGAAAACGGTCATAAAACACGAAAACGACGTGGTTTTGGTCATATCTCTCAAACTTGTATCGGGTCTTACAGTCATTGTAAATCGCCCTGGAACCCCAAAACTGTGGCTAATAGCTCATGAAAATAACCATAAAGCACGAATACGACGAGTATTTGGTCATATCTCTCAAACTTGTATCGGGTCTTACGGTCATTGTAAATCGCACTATAACCCCAAAAATGTAGGCAATAGCTCTTGAGAACGGCCGTAAAACGCGAAAACGACAAGATTTTGGTCAAATCTCTCAAACATGTACCGGGTCGCACTGTTATTGTAAATCGCCCTGGAACCCAAAAAATGTGGGTAATAGCTCATGAAAACGGTCAAAAAGCGTGAATAGAACGGGCTTTTGGTTATATCTCTCAAAATGTATTGGGTCCTACGGGCAATGCAAATCGCCCTAGAACCCCAAAACGACGTGCTTTTGGTCATATCGCTCGAACATATATCGGGTCTTATAGTCATTGTAAATCACCCTAGAAGCCCAAAACTATGAGCAATAGCTAATGAAAATGGCCATAAAACATGAAAATGACGTGCTTTTGGTCATATCTCTCAAACTTGTATCGGGTCTTACAGTCATTGTAAATCGCCCTAGAACCCCAAAACTGTGGGTAATAGCTCATGAAAACGTCCATGAAGCGCGAATACGACGAGTTTTTTGTCATATCTCTCAAACATGTATCAGGTCTTACTACCGAAGTAAATCGCCCTAGAACCCTAAGAAGTGGGATATAGCGCATGAAAATAGCCATAAAGCGTGAATACGGCGAGTTTTTCGTCATATCTCTCAAACTTATATCGGGTCTTACGATCATTGTAAATCTCCCTATAACCCCAAATATGTAGGCAATACCTCTTGAGAACGGCCGTAAAACGCGAAAACGACAAGTTTTTTGTCAAATCTCTCAAACATGTACCGGGTCTTACTGTTATTGTAAATCGCCCTGGAACCCCAAAAATGTGGGTAATAGCTCATGAAAACGGCCATAAAGCGTGAACATAACGTGCTTTTGGTCATATATATCAAAATGTATTGGGTCCTACAAGCAATTGATGACCCACAAGTATAGGGGGTGTATCGCAGTATTTTCGATAAGTAAGAGTGTCAAACTTAACGAGGAGCAGAAGGTGTTGGCTAGTGGTATGGATCAGGAATTCTCTGCAAATACTTAACAAACGGATTTTTAGGGGTTTTTGATAAAGCATGTAAGCAAAGTACAAGTAAATAAAAGATAGTGAGAATAAATGCAGCAAGTGGCCTGATCCTTTATGCAGCAAAGGACAAGCCAGTTGTATTACTTATGATGACCAAACGTTCTCGAGGACACATGGGAAGACTGTCAAGTCCTTTCGCTTCATATAGTTGATTAATCTTCTTTAGCTTGCTAAGTGTTGTGTGGGTGAACCTGTGCTAATGTACCGACCTTCCTAGGACTAATACATACTTGTGATTATACCCCTTGCAAACATCCGTAAGTACAAGAAAGTAATTAAGGTAGAAACCTAACCACCGCTTTAAAGTCTAAGACCCTTACGTCCCTTCTGCAATGGTTTCCTAACGGGGGTTCAGGTTTCTATCACTCCGGCAACCCCTACGATTAGTAGCCAAATACACAATGCATTCCCCTAGGCCCATATAGGTGAAGTGTCATGTCGTCGATGTTCACATGACACCACTAGAAGAAGTACACCACAACTTAAATATCAAACTATTTAATCTCTCTCAACACAACTCCGCTACTAACAACATGACTTCTCCCATGTCCTCAAGAACAAAATGAACTACTCACAAGACATCATATGGATCATGATCAGAGATGGAATAATGATGTATAACAATCTGAACATAAACAATAATTCAATGGTTCACTCAATAGCATCAACTACAAAGAGTAATCAACACCGGGAAAGTTTCCCCTATGAACTATGCAAGATTCAACCCAATTGTTACAGCAATATGGAGATGGTGATGAGGGTGCTGATGGTGACGATGGTGGTGATGATGATGATGATCCCGATGAAGTCTAGCTTGATGATGGTGTTGATGGCGATGATCTCCCCTCTCCGGGAAGGAATTCCCCCGGCAGAAATCTGTCTGCCGGAGAGCTCTGTCTCTCTCGGTGTTTTACGCCCCGCACAGGCGGTGGAATCTTTCGTGGTCACTCCCCAAGTCTTAGGGTTTCGGGAGGATAATATACGCCAGAGGGGAGTGCCAGGGGTGGACCAGGGCGGCAACACCACTTGGTGGCACGGCCTAGGGTGGCCCGCGCCAGGGGGTGGTGTGGGCCCCCTATGGCCCATATCTAGCCCCCCTTCTGGCTTCCTTCGTCTTCTGGAAAAATAGGATTTTCCGTATATTTTCCCGGATTTTCTGATCTTCGCGAATTTTGCCTCCAAACAACACCTTTTCTATCAGAATCATGACTGCAGCGGTCCATGCTCCAAAAGTCATCAACCATGCAAAAACAGATGAAATAACATAAGTATCACCTATCAATATGAAATATATCAATGAATAACAGTGAATTATGATAAAGAATAGTGATGCAAAATGGACGTATCAACTCCCCCCAAGCTTAGACTTTGCTTGTCCCCAAGCGAAACTGAGCTCAATAAACATGGCCTCTGGTTTATGGAGTGAAGAGTCGATAAAAGAATATAGACAAGAAGCATCACATTCATCAAATACATAGATCATAATAGAAGACAACTCACTATTATATAACTTAACTTGCAATAAGTAAAGGAAACACAATAAAGATACATAAAGTGAATCATAATTGGTAATGGCAAACTTAGCTCTTGGTCGAAGAATAGTTGATAATTTGCTAGAGCTCACAAATAACTCGTTTTCAATGATAGCTTTCAAAGTAGTAAACATCAAGATAAGAGCAATGTGCAAAACAAGGAACATAAGAAACATGATTGAATAAATCATCATATGAATGACTGAAACACAACAACTGAAAATACTTGTTGAGATACAAAGGAGTAGGTTTACTCACTCTACTACAAAGTAAAAGAAAGGCCCTACAAAGCGGGAAGCAGGGATTACAAGACTCATAAAGAGCTCCCAAAAATTATGATACTTACTAGCTTTTAGCTCTCATTGCCCCTATCATAGGCAACTTTAGGTGATTAAGGTTAAAGTGATCAAATATGAGGATATGCATTGACAACGTGTAAATTGAGAATCTCATGTCCCTTGAATACGAGGGCCGCTCCTCATGCTACTCTAGTTTAGTCACCGGTAAGTTCTTATCATCGTAAGCATTTGTGTATCATGGAGAACTGCCAACGTGGTACCCCTTTCCTGATGATATGGACGAATCCCCATATCAAAATGACAAGGCAAGCAGACAACAAGTATCTCAGCAATCTTCTTATTTACCATGGGAATATGGTGCTTTTTTCTCTCTTATCTCTTTTCATAATATCTCTTTTTTTCTTTTTTCTCTTTTTCTCAATATCGGACTCTCTTTTTTTAAAGAAGAATGCTTCATAGATACTCGTTATGGTTATGCTGCAGGTTTCCACCATGTCAGCATGGATTACACCAGCGGCCCAGGTGTTTCTCTAACACATATACATAACTCCATGGACTTACAAGCTCCCCTTTCATTTCACACCGACGACATCCATAGACAAAAGAACATGATATCAACTTGGTACAAAGTACCAGTGCAATGTTGAAAGCATTCCCCATGACAGCATGGTTCTGCTAATTCACAACTTACAAAGCGCAAGCATATACGCAACATAGGTGAGCACAATGGTTCAAGTTTATTAAGTGCAAGAAAGTAAAGTGTGCCATCAAGTTCGTGAGAGCTTTAATCACTACTTTTCACATAAGAAGTTTAATCTGGGAGGTAGATAAAACAAGAATTTACTTGGAATAGCAATAATGCTAATAGGTAGGTATGGTGGACACAAATTGTAAAGGTTTGGTTTAAGGAAGTGGATGCACGAGAAGAATTTCCTCTCAGTACAGGTTTTTGGCTAGCAAGGCTCGGTAGCAAGTATAAGAGTTGAAGGAAACAAACAAACATACAATGATAAAGACAAACATGCAATCTTCCTTGGAAGCACAGAACATCTTAACAAGAGAATACTAAACTTATGAGCAAATCAAGAAAGAAAGACGATGAAATTATTTTTCTTTAGAGTACTTTTATCTTTTCATTCAACTCTCGAAAATAGTGTTGCTACTAACCAAGCCAGGGTTGCCAAAACCAACTAAATTAACTCAATGATCCCAAAGTGATACCAATACTAACAACAAGATCAACCATATTGCCACAAATTGAAAACTAATATAAGCTATGCAAAAGAGTAACTGATAGAACTTCTCATTAATATTCCATAATGGCAACTCACACCAAGGGATACATATCTAACAAGAGAGGGGACACTTCCATAATGCAAACCATCCTACATAATAACTTCTCTATTCATGATATGACTCTACTAATAAGGTAAAATATAGAAGATAGTGATGCCATACCGTGGCACTCCCCCAAGCTTGGAACAAGCCAAGGGGATGCCAAACCTCATGACGAATTACTCCTTTGGTGGTGGTGGTAATATTTTCTTAGTTGATGTGAGGAAATCTTCCAGCATCTTGCAAAGCCTATTATTCTCCCATTGAAGCATGTCGACCTTCCTCCTCAAGTCTCGGTACTTATCGCAGAACTCCTTAGTGACTCGTAGGGCTTCCGTTGATGCAGGGCAAGAGACTAAAGGTACCAGCCGTTGCTTGGGGTCTTGGAGATCTAACTCCATAGGCTCCTTTCCTTTATCCTTGGCGGACACCATTGTTCTTCTAAGCTTTCAAAGATAGTTCCTGGCAGAAACAGATCGAAACGAAAACACGACAAGAACACGATATACAAACCTCGGGAGATCCGGGGGATTATATATTACGAAGTTTCACAACAAAAGGAAGGTACTGGGAGAAAACGAGTCGGAGGCGGAGTCCGGGGTGGACTCACCACCTGGTGGCGCGGCCAGGGGTGGGCCCGCGCCACAGGGTGGTGTGAGCCACCCTGGCTCCGTTTTCGTCCCTCTTTCGCTTCGTAGCTTTCCTTATTATCTAAAAACTGCAAAAATATAGTTGGATAGTATTTTGGCGGAACTTTTCTTACCAGAACTGTTACCTATTTGGAAGCGGACTCTGCAGGTCTCTGAATTGGGTCCTTAATAATTTTTTCCGGAGTTATAACTTGAAAGGCATCAACATCTTCATTGTAAGAATCTGCAGCAATATAGTGCTTGAGTCGCTGCCCATTCACAACTTGTGTAGTATTATATTTTAAAGAAGAAATTTTTATTGCTCCTGAACGGTATACTTCTTCAATAATGAAAGGTCCTTCCCATTCTTACAGTATCTTTCCTGCAAAAAATCTGAGACGAGACCTATACAATAGAACTTTCTCACCAACATGAAATTTTCTCTTAAGTATTCGCTTGTCATGCGATCTTTTAACTTTTTCCTTAAAGAGCCAAGCATTTTCATAGGCTTCACTCCTCCATTCATCTAAAGAACTTAAGTCAAATAATCTTTTCTCACCTGCGAGCTTACAATCTCTATTTAGTTCTTTAACTGCCCAGTAAGCTTTGTGTTCTAATTCTAAAGGTAGGTGACAAGATTTCCCATAAACCATTTTATAAGGAGACATCCCATAGGATTTTTGTAGGCAGTTCTATAAGCCCATAAAGAATCATTCATCTTTTTAGCCAGTTTTTTCTAGATCTATTAACAGTCTTTTGCAAGATGGATTTACTTTCTCTATTTGATAAATCTACTTGCCCGCTAGTTTGGGGGTGATAAGCTGAAGCAATCCTATGATTAACATCATATTTAGCAAGGGTCTTTCTAAAACCACCATGAATGAAATGAGAACCCACATCAGTCATGAGATACCTAGGCACTCCAAACCTAGGAAAGATAACATCCTTAAGCATTTTTAGAGAAGTCTCCCCGTCAGCACTCTTTGTAGGAATGGCTTCTACCCACTTAGTAACATAATCAACGACAACAAGAATATGAGTATAACCTTTCGAGGGAGGGAAAGGACCCATAAAGTCAAATCCCCAGCAATCAAAGGGTTCAATAACTAGAGAGTAGTTCATAGGCATTTCATTGTGTCTAGAAATATTACCAACATGCTGACATTCATCACAAGATAAAACAATTTTTCTTGCATCTTTAAAAATGGTAGGCTAGTAGAAACCTGATTGTAGCACCTTTTGCGCAGTTCTATCTCCTGCATGATGTCCTCCATAAGCACGACCATGACATTTACACAATATCTCCTTTTGTTCATATTCTGGAACACATCTTCGTATAATATCATCCACTCCTTTATTTAAGTGTTGGTCATCCCAAAAATAATGCCTCAAATCATACAAGAACTTCCTTCTTTGCTGAGCTGTAAAAGTTGGAGGAAAATACTTGGAGACAATAAAGTTAGCATAATCAGCGTACCAAGGGCTCCCTTGCGAGCTTACCCCTACTGCAGCTAACTATTCATTTGGGAAACTATCATTAACAGGCATAGGGTCAAAAGAGATGTTTTCCAATCGAGATAAATTATCAGCCACAGGGTTTTCAGCACCTTTCCTATCTACTATATGTAGATCAAACTCTTGTGAAAGCAGCACCCATCTTATAAGCCTAGGCTTAGCATCCTTCTTCGTCATAAGGTATTTAATGGGAGCATGATCAGTATGAATGGTGACTTTTGAGTCTACAATATAGGGTCTAAACTTATCACAAGCAAAAACGACAGCTAGAAATTCTTTTTCAGTAGTAGCATAATTCCTTTGAGCAGCGTCTAGAGACTTACTAGCATAATGCATAACGTTTAACTTTTTATCAATTTGTTGCCCAAGGACAACACCTACAGCAGAATCACTAGCATTACACATTATTTCAAAGGGTAAACTCTAATCAGGTGGTTGAACAATAGGGGCTGTAGTTAAAGCCTTCTTAAGAGTTTCAAAAGCTTCCTTACAATCATCATCAAAAATGAAGGGTACATCTTTTTGAAGAAGATTAGTGAGGGGTTTTGATATCCTAGAAAATTCTTTAATAAACCTTCTATAGAAACCAGCATGACCAAGGATACTACAAATACCTTTGATGTCTATTGGACATGGCATCTTCTCAATTGCCTCAACCTTAGCTCTATCAACTTCTATGCCTCTTTCAGAAACTTTATGCCCAAGGACAATCCCTTCATTAACCATGAAGTGGCATTTCTCCCAATTAAGAACAAGATTAGTATCTTAACACCTCTGCAAAACTTTATCAAGGTTGGGCAGACAATTATCAAAAGAAGTTCCATAGACAGAAAAGTCATCCATGAACGCTTCCACAATTTCCTCACAAAAACCATGAAAGATAGCAGACATGCATCTTTGAAAAGTAGCAGGAGCATTACATAAACCAAAAGGCATACGTCCATAAGCATAAGTTCCATAAGGGCAAGTAAAAGTAGTTTTTTCTTGATCTTGTTGTTTAACAGCAATTTGAGAGAAACCGGAATAACCCTCAAAAAAACAGAAATGGGTCTTTTTAGACAACCTTTCCAACATTTGATCAATAAAAGGAAGCGGGTAGTGATCTTTCTTAGTAACTTTGTTGACTTTCCTAAAATCAATGCACATCCTATAGCCTACTACTATTCTTTCGGGAATAAGCTCATCATTATTATTGGGAACAACGGTAATCCTCCTTTTCTAGGAACAGAATGAATAGGACTAACCCATTCATTATCAGCAATAGGATAAATAATACCATCATCAAGGAGTTTCAATACCTCATTTCTTACCACTTCCTTCATCTTAGGATTTAAACATCGTTGCTGCTCTACTACTGGCTTTGCATCTGGTTCAATATTGATAGAATTCTGACATATAGTAGGTGAAATCCCTATTAAATCATCCAGAGTATAGCCCATTGCTCCTCGGTGTTTCTTCAAAACCTCCAATAACCTTCCTTCTTCCTTCCCTGAAAGTGTATAGCTAATAATAACAAGATATATCTTTTTATCATCAATATAAGCATATTTAAGATTATCAAGGAGAGGTTTTAGATCGAAGACCGGATCCTTTTTAGGTGGCAACGTGGTCCCCAAGTCTTCTACATGCAAGTTATGCTTAAGCATCTTGGGTTGACGACGGAGAATCTCATCAATCTCATTCCTTTCTTCCATGAAGATTTCACTTTCGTGATCTTCCATAAATTGCTGCAAAGCATTGTTAGGAGCAAGAGAGATAGAAGCAAGTTGTTCAACTCTAAAATCCTCATTATGGGTCTCCTCTTCCCAAGGTTATTTAGTAAATTTCGAAAAATTAAACTCATAAGATTCCCCATAAAACTTAGTCAAGATTTTCTCCCTCTTGCAATAAATAATAGCTCCACAAGTACTCAAGAAAGGTCTACCAAAAATGATAGGATAAGTTTTACTAGCAGCTGAACCAAGTACTAGAAAATCAGCAGGATACTTAATCTTAGCACAAAGAACTTCCACCACTCGTACAATACCAATTGGAGAGATGGTATCTCTATTAGCAAGGTGAATAACCACATCAATCTCTTCCAATTTGCAGGGACTAATTTCTTGCATAATTTCCCTATAAAGCTCATAAGGAATAGCACTAGAACTTGCACCAATATCACATAAACCATAATAGCAATTATCACCAATTCTAACGGAAAGCACAGGGACACTAGCCTTTTTAGCTCTATTAGGACGCGAGACAATATTAGAAGCATCCTCACAAAAGACTATGTGTCCATCTTCTATGCTTTTAGTGACAAGGTCTTTCACAATTGCTACCACAGGTTCAATGTTTATTTGTTCATCAGGTTTTACAGTTCTCTTTTCACTTTTAGTGATTACACTAGTTATCATAGGATGATCCTTTACCTTATCTGGGAAGGGAATCTTCTCAATGTAAGGTTCAAGTAAGATGTGATCAATAGTGCAATACTCAGCACTCCCAACAGGAACACAGTCAACAATATCTTCATAAGGTGCATGGTACTTATTCCATCCCCTTTTTGGAATATCAATATAAGAAGCAAAAGCCCTAAAGCAATTTGTAATAACTTGTAAATCAAGACCATAAGTATTACTAATATTTTGAAAGTCATCAATTCCCATAAAAGATTCAATGCATTCATAATCATAATTTATACCTGACTTTCTACCTTTGTCATTCTCCCATTCTTCAGCATTGTCTTGAATACGATCCAGAAGATACCATTTAGCTTCTTTTGCCATGCGAGTGAATGATCCAGCGCAAGAAGCATCCAATAAATCCTTATCATGTAGAGGGAGCCTTGCATAAAAGTTATTGATAATAATATTGTTGGGGAGCTCATGAATGGGACATTTGAGCATTAGTAACTTCAATCTCCCCTAAGCTTGAGCTGTACTCTCTCCATCAAGAGGCCAAAAGTTGTATATTTGATTCCGATCTTTATGAATCTCACTAGGAGGATAAAACTTTGAATAAAAGAGAGGCACTATTTCCTCCCATTCCAGAGCTTGACCATTCTTCAGCAGCTTATACCATTCCTCGGCTCTTCCTTTCAGTGATAATGAGAATAACTTCTTATTAACTTGATCTCTAGTAATACCTGCACACTTGAACAACCCGCATAATTCGTGTATAAAGAGTAAATGATCACCGGGAATGGACAGTTCCATCCCCAACATAGTAATTATCAATAACACGATCAATAATTCTTGTAGGTATTTTAAAAGCATCATTCTCAGGAGGTGGTGGTTCATCTACCAAATAAGAAACTCAGCGGATTATCCATAACGAAATAAATCAACTAGCAGAAGTAAACAATACTCACAGTAGAAGTTTCCTATACCAGTTCCACTCTCCAATAGCGCTTCAATCCTCGGCAACGGCGCCAGAAAATAGTCTTGATGACCCACAAGTATAGGGGGTGTATCGTACTATTTTCGATAAGTAAGAGTGTCGAAGCCAACGAGGAGCAGAAGGTGCTGGCTAGTGGTATGGATCAGGAATTCTCTGCAAATACTTAGCAAACGGATTTTTAGGGGGTTTTGATAAAGCAAGTAAACAAAGTACAAGTAAATAAATGAGAGTGAGAATAAATGTAGCAAGTGGCCCAATCCTTTATGCAGCAAAGGACAAGCCGGTTGTATTACTTAAGATGAACAAACGTTATCGAGGACACATGGGAAGACTGTCAAGTGCTTTCGCTTCATATAGTTGATTAATCTTCTTTAGCTTGCTAAGTGTTGTGTGGGTGAACCTTTGCTAATTTACCGACCTTCCAAGGACTAATACATACTCGTGATTATACCCCTTGCAAACATCCTTAAGTACAAGAAAGTAATTAAGGTAGAAACCTAACCACAACTTTAATCTCTAAGACCCTTACGTCCCTTGTGCAATGGTTTCCTAATGGGGGATTAGGTTTCTGTCACTCCGGCAACCCCTACGATTAGTAGCCAAATACACAATGTATTCGCCTAGGCCCATATAGGTGAAGTGTCATGTCGTCGATGTTCACATGACACCACTAGAAGAAGTACACCACAAATTAAATATCAAACTATTGAATCTCTCTCAACACAACTCCACTACTAACAACATGACTTCTCCCATGTCCTCAAGAACAAAACGAACTACTCACAAGACATCATGTGGGTCATGATGTATAACAATCTGAACATAAACAATAATTCAATGGTTCACTCAATAGCATCAACTACAAAGAGTAATCAACACCAGGAAAGTTTCCCCTATGAACTATGCAAGATTCAACCCAATTGTTACAGCAATATGGAGATGGTGATGAGGGTGCTGATGGTGATGATGGTGGTGATGATGATGATGATCCCGATGAAGTCTAGCTTGATGATGGTGTTGATGGCGACGATCTCCCCTCTCCGAGAAGGAATTCCCCTGGCAGAAATCTGTCTGCCGGAGAATTCTTTCTCTCCCGGTGTTTTCTGCCCCGTAGAGGAGGCGGAATCTTTCTGTCGTCGCTCCCCGAGTCTTAGGGTTTCGGGAGGATAATATACGCCAGAGGGGAGTTCCAGGGGTGGACCAGGGTAGCCACACCACCTGGTGGCGCGTCCTAGGGTGGCAAGCGCGCCAGGATTTTTCGTATATTTTCCCGGATTTTCTGATCTTCGCGAATTTTGCCTTCAAACAGCACCTTTTCTATCAGAATCCTCACTGTTGCGCTCCATGCTCCAAAAGTCATCAACCATGCAAAAACAGATGAAATAACATAAGTATCACCTCTCAATACGAAATATATCAATGAATAACAGTGAATTATGATATAGAATAGTGATGCAAAATGGACGTATCAGCAATGCAAATCGCCCTAGAACCCCAAAACGACGTGCTTTTGGTCATATCGCTCAAACTTGTATCGGGTCTTACAGTCATTGTAAATCGCACTGGAACCCCAAAACTGTGGGCAATAGCTCATGAAAAAGACCATAAAGCACGAATACGATGAGTTTTTGTTCATATATCTCGAACCTATATCGCGTCTTACTATCATTGTACATCGCCCTAGAACCCCAAAATCGTGGGCAATGGCTCATGAAAACGGCCATAAAATGCGAAAATGACGTACTTATGGTCATATCTCTCAAACAAGTATCGGGTCTTATAGTCATTGTAAATCACCCCAGAACCCCAAAACCGTGGGCAGTAGCTCTTGAGAACAACCATAAAACGCGAATACGAAGAGTTTTTGGTCATATCTCTCAAACTTGTATCGGTTCATACGGTCATTGTAAATCGCCCTATAACCCCAAAATTGTAGGCAATAGCTCTTGAGAACGGCCGTAAAACGCGATAATGAAGTGTTTTTTGGTCAAATCTCTCAAACATGTACCGGGTCTTACTGTTATTGTAAATCACCCTGGAACCTCAAAATTTTGGGTAATAGCTCATGAAAACGGCCATCAATGATGAACAGGGCGTGCTTTTGGTCATATCTCTCAAAATGTATTGGGTCCTACAGGCCATGCAAATCGCCCTAGAACCCCAAAACAACGTGATTTTGGTCATATGGCTCAAACTTGTATCGGGTCCTGCAGTCATTGTAAATCTCCCTGGAACCCCAAAACTGTGGGTAATAGCTCATGAAAACGGCCATAAAACACGAAAACAACGAGTTTTTGGTCATATCTCTCAAACTTGTATCGGGTGTTACGGTCATTGTAAATCGCCCTACAACCCCAAAACTGTGGATAATTGCTCATGAAAACGGCCATAAAACACGAAAACGACGAGTTTTTTGTCATATCTCTCAAACTTGTATTGGGTCTTTTGGTTATTGTAAATCGCCTTGGAACCCCAAAACTGTGGGCAATAGCTCATGAAAACAGCCATAAAACGCGAATAAGACGAGTTTTTGGTCATATCTCTCAAACATGTATCGGGTCTTACTGTCGTCGTAAATCAGGCTAGAACCCCAAAACCGTGGGCAATAGCACATGAAAACGGCCATAAAACACGAAAACGACGAGTTTTTGTCATATTTCTCAAACTTGTATCGGGTCTTACGGTCATTGTAAATCAGCCCAGAACCCCAAAACCGTGGGAAATAGCTCATGGAAACGGCCATAAAACGCGAATACGACGAGTTTTTGGTCATATCTCTCAAACATGTACCGACTCTTACGATCTTTGTAAATCACCATAGAACCCCAAAACTACGGGAAATAGCTTATGAAAACGGTCATTAAATGCGGAAAACACAAGTTTTTGGTCATATCTCTCAAACATGTACCGGCTCTTACGGTCATTGTAAATCGCCATAGAACCCCAAAATTGTGGGCAATAGCTCATGCAAATGGCCATAAAGCGCGAATACGACGAGTTTTTGGTCATATATCTCAAACATGTATCGGGTCTTATGGTCATTATAAATCACCCTAGAACCCCAAAACCGTGGGCAATAGCTCTTAAAAACTGTCATAAAATACGAAAACGACGTGGTTTTGGTCATATCTCTCAAACTTGTATCGGGTCTTACAGTCTACGTAAATCGCCCTAGAACCCCAAAACTGTGGGTAATAGCTCATGAAAACGGCCATAAAGCGCGAATACGACGTGTTTTTGGTCATATCTCTCAAACATGTATCGGGTTTTACTATCGTTGTAAATCGCCCTAGAACCCTAGAACAGTGGGCAATAGGTCATGAAAACAACCATAAAGCGCGAATACGACATGTTTTTGGTCATATCTCTCAAACTTGTATCGGGTCTTACGGTCATTGTAAATTGCCCTATCACCCCAAACATGTAGGCAGTAGCTCTTGAGAACGGCCGTAAAACGCGAAAACGACAAGTTTTTAGTCAAATCTCTCAAACATGTATCGGGTCTTAATATTATTGTAAATCGCTGTGGAACGCCAAAAATGTGGGTAATAGCTCATGAAAATAGCCATAAAGCGTGAATAGAACGTGCTTTGGGTCATATCTTTCAAAATGTATTGGGTCCTACGGGCAATGCAAATCGCCCTAGAACCCCAAAACGACATGCTTTTGGTCATATCGCTCAAACTTATATCGGGTCTTACAGTCATTGTAAATCACCCTGGAAGCCCAAAACTTTGAGCAATAGCTCATGAAAACATCCATAAAACACGAAAACGACGTGCTTTTGGTCATATCACACAAACTTGTATCGAGTCTTACAGTCATTGTAAATCGCCCTAGAACCCCAAATCTGCGGGTAATAGCTCATGAAAACGTCAATAAAGCACGAATACGACGAGATTTTGGTCATATCTCTCAAATATGTATCGGGTCTTTCTATCGAAGTAAATCGCCCTAGAACCCCAAAACAGTGGGCTATAGCTCATGAAAACAGCTATAAAGCGCGAATACGACGAGTTTTTGGTCATATCTCTCAAACTTGTATCGGGTCTTACGGTCATTGTAAATCGACCTATAACCCCAAAAATGCATGCAATAGCTCTTGAGAACGGCCGTAAAACGCGAAACCGACAAGTTTTGGGTCAAATCTCTCCAACATGTACCGGGTCTTACTGTTATTGTAAATTGTCCTGGAACCCCAAAAATGTGCATAATAGCTCATGAAAATGGCCATAAAGCATGAACATAACGTGCTTTTGGTCATATCTCTCAAAATGTATTGGGTCCTACGGGCAATGCAAATCGCCCTAGAACCCCAAAACTATGGGCAATAGCTCATGAAAATGGCCATAAAGCACGAATACGATGAGTTTTTGGTCATATATGTCGAACCTGTATCGGGTCTTACTGTCATTGTACATCGCCGTAGAATCCCAAAACCGTGGGCAGTGGCTCATCAAAACGGCCATAAAATGCGAAAACGCCGTACTTTTGGTTATATCTCTCAAACATGTATCGGGTCTTATAGTCATTGTAAATCACCCCAGAACCTCAAAACCGTGGGTAATAGCTCTTGAGAACAGCCATAAAACGCGAATACGACGAGTTTTTGGTCATATCTCTCAAACTTGTATTGGGTCTTACGGTCATTGTAAATTGCCCTATAACCCCAAAATTGTAGGCAATAGCTCTTGAGAACGGCCGTAAAACGCGAAAATGACGAGTTTTTTGGTCAAATCTCTCAAACATGTCCCGGGTTTTACTGTTATTGTAAATCGCCCTGGAACCCCCAAAATTGAGGGCAATAGCTCATGAAAACGGCCATAACGCGTGAAGAGGGCGTGCTTTTGGTCATATCTCTCAAAATTTATTGGGTCCTACGGGCCATGCAAATCGCCCTAGAACCCCAAAACAAAGTGCTTTTGGTCATATCGCTCAAATTTGTATCGGGTCTGACAGTTATTGTAAATCGCCCTGGAACCCCAAAACTGTGGGTAATAAGCTCATGAAAACGTCCATAAAACATGAAAGAACCCCAAAATCACGGCCATAGCTCATGAAAACGGCCACAAAACTCGAGTACGACGAGTTTTTGGTCATGCCTCTCAAACATGTATCAGGTCTTACGGTGATTATAAATCGCCCTAGAACCGCAAAACAGTGGGCAATCGCTCGTGAAAACGGCCATAAAACTCGAAAACGACGAGTTTTTGGTCATATCTCTCAAACTTGTATCGGGTCTTACGGTCATTGTAAATCTCCCTAGAACCCCAAAATTGTAGGCAATAGCTCATGAAACCGGCCATAAAACGCGAATACGGCGATTTTTTGGTCATATCTCTCAAACTTGTTTTGGGTCTTACGGTCATTGTAATCGCCCTAGAACCCCAAAACTGTGGGTAATAGCTCATGAAAACAGCCATAAAGCCTGAATACGACGAGTTTTTGGTCATATCTCTCAAACATGTATCGGGACTTACTATCGTTGTTTATCGCCCTAGGATCCCAATACCGTGGGCAATAGCTCATGAAAATTGCCATAAAACACGAATACGACGAGTTTTTTGGTCATATCTCTCAAACATGTGTCGGGTCTTACTGTAGTTGTAAATCGCCCTAGAACCCCAACCTTGGGCAATAGCTCATGAAAACGGCCATACAACGCGAATACAACAAGTTTTTGTCATATCTCTCAAACTTGTATCGGGTCTTACGGTCATTGTAAATCGCGCTGGAACCCCAAAACTGTGGGTAATAGCTCATGAAAACGGCCATAAAACATGAAAACGACAAGTTTTTGGTCATATCTCTCAAACATATATCAGGTCTTACTATCCTTTTAAATCGCCCTAGAACCCCAAAACAGTGGGCAATAGCTCATGAAAATGGCCATAAACACGAATACGACGAGTTTTTGGTCATATCTCTCAAACTTTTATCGAGTCTTACTATCGTTGTAAATCGCCCCACAACCCCAAAACAGTGGATAATAGCTCATGAAAACGGCCATAAAACTCGAATACGACGAGTTTTTGGTCATATCCCTCAAACTTGTATAGGGTCTTATGGTCATTGTAAATCGCCTTGGAACTCCAAAACCGTGGGCAATAACTCATGAAAATGGCCATAAAACACGAAAACGACGAGTTTTTGGTCATATCTCTCAAACATGTATCGGGTCTTAGTGTCGTTGTAAATCGCCCTAAAACCCCAAAACCGTGAGCAATAGCTCTTGAAAACGGCCATAAAACACGAATACAACGAGTTTTTAGTCATATCTCTCAAACTTGTATCGGGTCTTACTATCTTTCTAAATCGCCCTGGAACACCAACCGTGGGCAATAGCTCATGAAAACGGCCATAAAGCGCGAATACAACGAGTTTTTGGCCATATCTCTCAAACTTATATCGGGTCTTACGGTCATTGTAAATCCACCTGGAACCCCAAAACTATGGGTAATAGCTCATCAAAACGGACATAAAACAAGAATACAACTAGTTTTTGGTGATATCTCTCAAACTTGTATCGAGTCTAACTGTCGTTGTAAATCGCCCTGGAACCCTAAAACTATGGGTAATAGCTCATGAAAACGGCCATAAAGCGCGAATACGACGAGTTTTTGATCATATCTCGCAAACATGTATCAGGTCTTACTGTCGTTGTAAATCGCCGTAGAACCCCCAAACTGTGGGCAATAGCTTATGAAACGGCCATAAAACACGAATACGATGAGTTTTTGGTCATATCTCTCAAACATGTATCGGGTCTTACTATCGTAGTAAATCGCCCTATAACCCCAACCGTGGGTAATAGCTCATCAAAACGGCCATAAAACGCGAATACAACGAGTTTTTGGTCATATCTCTCAAACTTTTATCCGGTCTTGTGGTCATTGTAAATCGCCCTAGAACCACAAAACAGTGGGCAATAGCTCATGAAAAAAGGCATAAAACATGAAAAGGACGAGTTTTTGGTCATATCTCTCAAACTTGTATCGGGTCTTACTGTTGTTCTAAATCATCCTAGAACCCCAAAACTTTCAGCAATAGCTCATGAAAACGGCCATAAAACACGAAAATGACAAGTTTTTGATCATATCTCTCAAACTTTTATCGGGTCTTACTGTCGTTGTAAATCGCCCTAGAACCCTAAACAGTGGGCAATAGCTCATGAAAACAGCCATCAAATGCGAATACAACGAGTTTTTGGTCATATCTCTCAAACATATATCGGTCTTACAGTCGTTGTAAATCGCCCTAGAACCCCAAAACCATGAGCAATAGCTCATGAAAGCGACCATCAAACACGAAAACGACGAGTTTTTGGTCATGTCTCTCAAACTTGTATCGGGTCTTACAGTCATTGTAAATCGCCCCAGAACACCAAAACTGTGGGTAATAGCTCATGAAAACAGCCATAAAGCGCGAATACGACGTGTTTTTGGTCATATCTCTCAAACATGTATCGGGTCTTACTGTCGTTGTAAATGGCCGTAGAACCCCAAAACCGTGGGCAATAGCTCATGAAAACAGCCATAAAGCGCGAATACGACGTGTTTTTGGTCATATTTCTCAAACTTGTATCGGGTCTTACGGTCATCGTAAATCGCCCAATAACCCCAAAAATGTAGGCAATAGCTCTTGAGAACGGCCGTAAGACGCGAAAACAACGATATTTTGGGAAAATCTGTCAAACATGTACCATGTCTTACTGTTATTGTAAATCGCCGTGGAACCCCAAAAATGTGGGCAATAGCTCATGAAAACGGCCATAAAGCGTGAACTGGATGTGCTTTTGGTCATATCTCTCAAAATGTATTGGGTCCTACGGGCCATGCAAATCGCCCTAGAACACAAAAACGATGTGCTTTTGGTCATATCGCTCAAACTTGTATCGTGTCTTACATTCATTGTAAATCGCCCTAGAACCCCAAAACGGTGGTTAATAGCTCATGAAAACGGGCATAAAACACGAAAACAATGAGTTTTTGGTCATATCTCTCAAACTTGTATCGGGTGTTACGGTCATTGTAAATCGCCCTAGAACCCCAAAACTGTGTATAATAGCGCATGAAAACGGCCATAAAACCCGAAAACGATGAGTTTTTGGTCCTATCTCTCAAACATGTATTGGGTCTTATTGTCGTTTTAAATCGCCCTAGAACCCAAAACTGTGGATAATAGCTCATGAAAACGGCCATAAAACGTGAATACGGCAAGTTTTTGGTAATATCTCTCCAAAATGTATCGGGTCTTATTGTCGTTGTAAATCGCCCTAGAACCCTAAAACAGTGGATAATAGCTCATGAAAACGGCCATAAAACGCGAATACGACGAGTTTTTGGTCATATCTCTCAAACATGTATCGGGTCTTACTGTGGGTGTAAGTCGCCATAAAACGCCAAAACCGTGGGAAATAACTAGTGAAACGGCCATAAAACACAAAACCGACGACTTTTTGGTCATATCTCGCAAACTTGTATCGGGTCTTACGGTCATTGCAAATCCCCCTAGAACTCCAAAACCGTAGGCAATAGCTCTTGAAAACGGCCGTAAAACGCGAAAACGATGAGTTTTTGGTCAAATCTCTCAACCAAGTACCAGGGCTTACGATTATTGTCAATCGCCCTGGAACCCCAAAACTGTGGGCAATACCTCATGAAAACGGCCATAAAACACGAAAACGGCGAGTTTTTGGTCATATCTCTCAAACTTATATCAGGTCTTACGGTTATTGTAAATCGCCCTACAACCCCAAAACTATAGGCAATAGCTCTTGAAAACGGTCGTAAAACGTGAAAACGATGAGTTTTTGGTCAAATCTCTCAAACATGTACGGGGTCTTACGATTATTGGAAATCGCCCTGGAACCCCAAAACGGTGGGCAATAGCTCATGAAAATGGCCATAAAGGGTGAACAAGACGTGATTTTGGTCATATCTCTCAAAATGTATTGGGTCCTACGAGTCATGCAAATCGCCCTAGAACCCCAAAACGACGAGTTTTTGGTCATATCTCTCAAACATGTACCGTCTCTTACGATCATTGTAAATCACCATCGAAGCCGAAAACTATGGGCAATAGCTCATAAAAAGGGCCATAAAATGCGAAAACCACAAGTTTCTGGTCATATCTCTTAAACATGTACTACCTCTTATGCTCTTTGTAAATCACCATAGAACCCCAAAACTATGGGTAATAGATCATGAAAACGGCCATTAAATGTGGAAAACACAAATTTTTGGTCATACCTTCAAACATGTACCAGCTCTTACGGTCATTGTAAATCGCCATAGAACCCCAAAACTGTCGGCAATAGCTCATGAAAACGGCCATAAAGCACGAATACGACGAGTTTTTGGTCATATCCCTCAAACATGTATCGGGAAACATGTGTGAGGATTTTATTATCATTGTACATCGCCCTAGAACCACAAAAACGTAGGCAATAGCTCATGAAAATACCATAAAACACGAAAACAACGAATTTTTGGTCATATCTCTCAAACTTGTATCGGATCCTACGGTCATTGTAAATCGCCCTAGAACCCCAAAACCGTGGGCAATAGCTCATGAAAACAGCCATAAAACGCGAATATGACAAGTATTTGGTCATATCTCTCAAACATGTATCGGGTCTTACTGTCGTTATAAATCGCCCGAGAACCCCAAAACTGTGGGCAATAGCACATGAAAACGGCCATAAAATACGAAAACAACGAGTTTTTGGTCATATCTCTCAAACTTGTATCGGGTGTTACAGTCATTATAAATCGTCCTAACCCCAAAACTGTGGATAATAGCTCATGAAAACGGCCATAAAACACGAAAACGACGAGCTTTTGGTCATATCTCTCAAACTTGTTTCGGGTCTTACAATCATTCTAAATCGCCCTGGAAGACCAAAACTGTGGGAAATAGCTCAGGAATACGGCCATAAAGCACGAATACGATGAGTTTTTGGTCATATATCTCAAACATGTATCGGGTATTACGGTCATTGTACATCGCCCTAGAACCCCAAAACCGTGGGCCATAAACGCGAAAACGATGTACTTTTGGTCATACCTCTCAAACAATTATCGGGTCTTATGGTCATTGTAAATCGGCCTAGAACCCCAAAACCATGGGCAATAGCTCACTAAAACGGTGATAAATCACGAAAACGACGTGCTTTTGGTCATATCTCTCAAACTTGTATCGGGTCTTACAGTCATCGTAAATCGCCCTAGAGCGCCAAAACTGTGGGTAATAGCTCATGAAAAAACGGCCATAAAGTGCGAATACGATGAGTTTTTGGTCATATCTCTCAAACATGTATCGAGTCTTACTGTCGTTGTAAATCGCCCTAGAACCCCAAAACCGTGGGCAATAGCTCATGAAAACAGCCATAAAACGCGAATACGAAGAGTTTTTGATCATATCTCTCAAACATGTATCGGGTCTTTTGTTGTCGTTATAAATCTCCCTAGAACCCCAAAACCGTGGGCAATAGCTCATGAAAACGGCCATAAAACACAAAAACGACGTGCTTTTGGTCATATCTCTCAATCTTGTACCGGGTCTTACAGCCATTGTAAATTGCCCTAGAACCCCAAAACTATGGGTAATATCTCACGAAAACGACCTTAAAACACGAATACGACGAGTTTTTGGTCATATCTCTCAAACATGTGCCGTCTCTTACGATCTTTGTAAATCACCATAGAACCCCAAAACTATGGGAAATAGCTCATGAAAACGGCCATTAAATGTGGAAGACAATAGTTTTTGTTCATATCTCTCAAACATGTACTGTCTCTTACGCTCATTGTAAATCGCCATAGAACCCCAAAACTGTGGGTAATAGCTCATGAAAATGGCCATAAAGCGCGAATACGACGAGTTTTTGGTCATATCTCTCAAACATGTATTGGGTCTTACTGTCATTATAAATCGCCCTAGAACCCAAAATCCGTGGGCAATAGCTCATGAAAAGGGCCATAAAACATGCAAACAACGTGCTTTTGGTCATATCTCTCAAACTTGTATGGGGTCTTATGGTCATTGTAAATCACCCTCGAACCCCAATACCGTGGGCAATAGCTCATGAAAACGGCCATAAAACGCGAAAACGACGAATTTTTGGTCATATCTCTCAAACATGTATCGGGTCTTACTGTCGTTATAAATCGCCCCAGAACCCCAAAATTGCGCGTAATAGCTCATGAAAACGGCCATAAAAGGCGAATACGACGAGTTTTTGGTCATATCTCTCAAACATGTATCGGTTCTTACTGTCGCTGTAAATCACCATAAAACCCCAAAACGGCCATAAACGCGAAAAAGACGTGCTTTTGGTCATATCTCTCAAACTTGTATTGGGTCTTACCGTCATTGTAAATCGCCCCGGAACCCCAAAACTGTGGGCAATAGCTCATGAAAACGGCCATAAAGCGCGAATACGATGAGTTTTTGGTCATATATGTCAAACATTTGTCGGGCCTTACTGTCATTGTACATCGCCCAAGAACCCCAAAACGCCTCATGAAAACGGCCATAAAACGCGAAAACGACGTACTTTTGGTGATATCTCTCAAACATATATCGGTTCTTACGGTCATTATAAATCACCCCAGAACCCCAAAACCGTGGGCAATAGCTCTTGAGAACAGCCATAAAACGCGAATACGACGAGTTTTTGGTCATATCTCTCAAACATGTTCCGGCTCTTACGGTCATTGTAAATCGCCATAGAACCCCAAAACTGTGGGAAATAGCTCATGAAAACGGCCATTAAATGTGGAAGACTCTAGTTTTTGTTCATATCTCTCAAACATGTACAGGCTCTTACGGTCATTGTAAATCGCCATAGAACCCCAAAACTATGGGCAATAGCTCTTGAAAATGGCCATAAAGCGCGAATACGAAGAGTTTTTGGTCATACCTCTCAAACATGTATTGGGTCTTACTGTCATTATAAATCGCCCTAGAACCCCAAAACCGTGGGCAATAGCTCATGAAAACGGCCATAAAACGCGAAAACGACGTACTTTTGGTCATATCTCTCAAACATGTATCGGGCCTTACGGTCATTGTAAATCACCCCAGAACCCCAAAACCGTGGGGAATAGCTCTTGAGAACAGCCTTAAAACGTGAATACGGCGAGTTTTTGGTCATATCTCTCAAACATGTTCCGGCTCTTACGGTCATTGTAAATCTCCATAGAACCCCAAAACTGTGGGAAATAGCTCATAAAAACGGCCATTAAATGTGGAAGACACTAGTTTTTGTTCATATCTCTCAAACATGTACAAGCTCTTACGGTCATTGTAAATCGCCATAGAACCCCAAAACTATGGGCAATAGCTCATGAAAACGGCCATAAAACGCGAATACGATGAGTTTTTGGTCATATCTCTCAAACATGTATCGGGTCTTACTATCGTTATAAATCGCCCTAGAACCCCAAAATCGTGGGCAATGGCTCATGAAAACGGCCATAAAACGCGAAAACGACGAGTTTTTGGTCATATATCTCAAACATTTATCGGGTCTTACTGTCATTGTACATCGCCCTAGAACCCCAAAACCGTGGGCAATGGCTCATGAAAACGGCCATAAAACGCGAAAACGACGTACTTTTGGTCATATCTCTCAAACATGTATCGGGTCTTACGGTCATTGTAAATCACCCCAGAACTCCAAAACCGTGGGCAATAGCTCTTGAGAACAGCCATAAAATGCGAATACGACGTGCTTTTGGTCATATCTCTCAAACTTGTATCGGGTCTTATAGTCATTGTAAATCGCCCTGGAACCCCAAAACTGTGGCCAATAGCTCATGAAAGCGGACATAAAGTCCGGATACGACGAGTTTTTGGTCATATATCTCAAACATGTATCGGGTCTTACTATCATTGTACATCGCCCTAGAACCCCCAAAACCGTGGGCAATAGCTCATGAAAATGTCCATAAAACGCGAATACGATGAGTTTTTGGTCATATCTCTCAAACATGTATCGGGTCTTACGGTCATTGTAAATCACCCCAGAACTCCAAAACCGTGGGCAATAGCTCTTGAGAACAGCCATAAAATGCGAATACGACGAGTTTTTGGTCATATCTCTCAAACATGTATCGGCTCTTACGGTCATTGTAAATCGCCATAGAACCCCAAATCTATGGGCAATAGCTCATGAAAATGGCCATAAAGCGCGAATACGACAGTTTATGGTCATATCTCTCAAACATGTATTGGGTCTTACTATCATTATAAATCGCCCTAGAATCCCAAAACTGTGGGTAATAGCTCATGAAAATGACCATAAAACACTAAAACGACATGCTTTTGGTCATATCTCTCAAACGTGTATGGGGTCTTACGGTCATTGTAAATCACCCTAGCTCATGAAAATGGCCATAAAACGCGAATACGACGAGTTTTTGCTCATATCTCTCAAACATGTATCGGGTCTTACTATCATTATAAATCGCCCTAGAACCCCAAAACCATGGGCAATAGCTCTTGAGAACAGCCATAAAATGCGAATACGACGAGTTTTTGGTCATACCTCTCAAACATGTATCGGGTCATACAGTCGTTGTAAATCGCCCTAGAACCCCAAAACTGTGGGCAATAGCTCATGAAAACGGCCATAAAACGCGAAAACGACGTACTTTTGGTCATATCTCTCAAACATGTATCGGGCCTTACGGTCATTGTAAATCACGCCAGAACCCCAAAACCGTGGGCAATAGCTCTTGAGAACAGCCTTAAAACGCGAATACGGCGAGTTTTTGTCATATCTCTCAAACATGTTCCGGTTCTTACGGTCATTGTAAATGTCCATAGAACCCCAAAACTGTGGGAAATAGCTCATAAAAACGGCCATTAAATGTGGAAGACACTAGTTTTTGTTCATATCTCTCAAACATGTACAAGCTCTTACGGTCATTGTAAATCGCCATAGAACCCCAAAACTATGGGCAATAGCTCTTGAAAATGGCCATAAAGCGCGAATACGACGAGTTTTTGGTCATACCTCTGAAACATGTCTTGGGTCTTACTGTCATTATAAATCGCCCTAGAACCCCAAAACCATGGGCAATAGCTCATGAAAATGGCCATAAAACACGAAAACGACGTGCTTTTGGTCATATCTCTCAAACTTGTATGGGGTCTTACAGTCATTGTAAATCACCCTAGAACCCCAATACTATGGGCAATAGCTCATGAAAACGGCCATAAAACACGAATACGATGAGTTTTTGGTCATATCTCTCAAACATGTATCGGGTCTTACTATCGTTATAAATCGCCCTAGAACCCCAAAACCGTGGGTAATAGCTCTTGAGAACAGCCATAAAACGTGAATACGACGTGTTTTTGGTCATATCTGTCAAACATGTACCGGGTCTTACGGTCGTTGTAAATCGCCCTAGAAACCCAAAACCGTGGCAATAGCTCTGGAGAACAGCCATAAAACGCGAATACGACGAGTTTTTGGTCATATCTCTCAAACATGTATCGGGTCATACGGTCGTCGTAAATTGCCCCAGAACCCCAAAACAGTGGGCAATAGCTCATGAAAACGGCCATAAAACACGAAAACGACGTACTTTTGGTCATATATCCCAAACATGTATCGGGTCTTACAGTCATTGTAAATCACCCTATAACCCCAAAACCGTGGGAAATAGCTCATGAAACGTCCATAAAACACGAAAACGACGTGCTTTTGGTTATATCTCTCAAACTTGTATCGGGTCTTATAGTCATTGTAAATCGCCCTAGAACCCCAAAACTGTGGCCAATAGCTCATGAAAGCGGACATAGAGTCCGGATACGACGAGTTTTTGGTCATATATCTCAAACTTGTATGGGGTCTTACAGTCATTGTAAATCACCCTAGAACCCCAATACTGTGGGCAATAGCTCATGAAAACGGCCATAAAACGCGAATACGATGAGTTTTTGGTCATATCTCTCAAACATGTATCGGGTCTTACTATCGTTATAAATCGCCCTAGAACCCCAAAATCGTGGGCAATGGCTCATGAAAACGGCCATAAAACGCGAAAACGACGAGTTTTTGGTCATATATCTCAAACATGTATCGGGTCTTACTGTCATTGTACATCGCCCTAGAACCCCAAAACCGTGGGCAATGGCTCATGAAAACGGCCATAAAACGCGAAAACGACGTACTTTTGGTCATATCTCTCAAACATGTATCGGGTCTTACGGTCATTGTAAATCACCCCAGAACTCCAAAACCGTGGGCAATAGCTCTTGAGAACAGCCATAAAATGCGAATACGACGAGTTTTTGGTCATATCTCTCAAACATGTATCGGCTCTTACGGTCATTGTAAATCGCCATAGAACCCCAAATCTATGGGCAATAGCTCATGAAAATGGCCATAAAGCGCGAATACGACAATTTATGGTTATATCTCTCAAACATGTATTGGGTCTTACTATCATTATAAATCGCCCTAGAATCCCAAAACTGTGGGTAATAGCTCATGAAAATGACCATAAAACACGAAAACGACATGCTTTTGGTCATATCTCTCAAACGTGTATGGGGTCTTACGGTCATTGTAAATCACCCTAGCTCATGAAAATGGCCATAAAACGCGAATACGACGAGTTTTTGCTCATATCTCTCAAACATGTATCGGGTCTTACTATCATTATAAATCGCCCTAGAACCCCAAAACCATGGGCAATAGCTCTTGAGAACAGCCATAAAATGCGAATACGATGAGTTTTTGGTCATATCTCTCAAACATGTATCGGGTCATACAGTCGTTGTAAATCGCCCTAGAACCCCAAAACCGTGGGCAATAGCTCATGAAAACGGCCATAAAACGCGAAAACGACGTACTTTTGGTCATATCTCTCAAACATATATCGGGCCTTACGGTCATTGTAAATCACCCCAGAACCCCAAAACCGTGGGCAATAGCTCTTGAGAACAGCCTTAAAACGCGAATACGGCGAGTTTTTGGTCATATCTCTCAAACATGTTCCGGCTCTTACGGTCATTGTAAATCTCCATAGAACCCCAAAACTGTGGGAAATAGCTCATAAAAACGGCCATTAAATGTGGAAGACACTAGTTTTTGTTCATATCTCTCAAACATGTACAAGCTCTTACAGTAATTGTAAATCGCCATAGAACCCCAAAACTATGAGCAATAGCTCTTGAAAATGGCCATAAAGCGCGAATACGACGAGTTTTTGGTCATACCTCTCAAACATGTATTGGGTCTTATTTTCATTATAAATCGCCCTAGAACCCCAAAACCGTGGGCAATAGCTCATGAAAACGGCCATAAAACGCGAAAACGACGTACTTTTGGTCATATCTCTCAAACATGTATCGGGTCTGACGGTCATTGTAAATCACCCCAGAACCCCAAAACCGTGGGGAATAGCTCTTGAAAACAGCCTTAAAACGTGAATACGGCGAGTTTTTGGTCATATCTCTCAAACATGTTCCGGCTCTTACGGTCATTGTAAATCTCCATAGAACCCCAAAACTGTGGGAAATAGCTCATAAAAACGGCCATTAAATGTGGAAGACACTAGTTTTTGTTCATATCTCTGAAACATGTACAAGCTCTTACGGTCATTGTAAATCGCCATAGAACCCCAAAACTATGGGAAATAGCTCATGAAAATGGCCATAAAGCGCGAATACGACGAGTTTTTGCTCATATCTCTCAAACATGTATCGGGTCTTACTATCATTATAAATCGCCCTAGAACCCCACAACCATGGGCAATAGCTCTTGAGAACAGCCATAAAATGCGAATACGATAAGTTTTTGGTCATATCTCTCAAACATGTATCGGGTCATATAGTCGTTGTAAATCGCCCTAGAACCCCAAAACCGTGGGTAATAGCTCATGAAAACGGCCATAAAACGCGAATACGACGAGTTTTTGGTCATATATCTCAAACATGTATCGGGTCTTACGATCATTGTAAATCGCCCTAGAACCCCAAAACTGTGGGTAATAGCTCATGAAAACGGCCATAAAGCGTGAATACGACGAGTTTTTGGTCATATATCTCAAACATGTATCGAGTCTTACATTCATTGTAAATCACCACAGAACCCCAAAACCATGGGCAATAGCTCTTGAGAACAGCCATAAAACACGAATACGACGAGTTTTTGGTCATATCTCTCAAACATGTACTGGCCCTTACGATCTTTGTAAATCACCATAGAACCCCAAAACTATGGGAAATAGCTCATGAAAACGCCCATTAAATGCGGAAAACACAAGTTTTTGGTCATATCTCTCAAACATGTACCGGCTCTTACGGTCATTGTAAATCGCCATATAACCCCAAAACTATGGGCAATAGCTCATGAAAAGGGCCATAAAGCACGAATACGACGAGTTTTTGGTCATATCTCTCAAACATGTATTGGGTCTTACTGTCATTATAAATCGCCCGAGAACACCAAAACTGTCGGCAATAGCTCATGAAAACAGCCATAAAACACGAAAACGACGCGCTTTTGGTCATATCTCTCAAACTTGTATTGGGTCTTACGGTCATTGTAAATCAACCTAGAACCCCAATACCATGGGCAATAGCTCATGAAAACGTCCATAAAACACGAATACGACGAGTTTTTGGTCATACCTCTCAAACTTGTATCGGGTCTTACTATCGTTATAAATCGCCCTAGAACCCCAAAACCGTGGGTAATAGCTCTTGAGAATGGCCATAAAACACGAAAACGACGTGCTTTTGGTCATATCTCTCAAACTTGTATGGGGTCTTACAGTCCTAGTAAATCACCGTAGAACCCCAATGCTGTGGGCAATAGCTCATGAAAACGGCCATAAAACGCGAATACGATGAGTTTTTGGTCATATCTCTCAAACATGTATCGGGTCTTACTATCGTTATAAATCGCCCTAGAACCCCAAAATCGTGGGCAATGGCTCATGAAAACGGCCATAAAACGCGAAAACGACGAGTTTTTGGTCATATATCTCAAACATGTATCGGGTCTTACTGTCATTGTACATCGCCCTAGAACCCCAAAACCGTGGGCAATGGCTCATGAAAACGGCCATAAAACGCGAAAACGACGTACTTTTGGTCATATCTCTCAAACATGTATCGGGTCTTACGGTCATTGTAAATCACCCCAGAACCCCAAATCTGTCGGCAATATCTCATGAAAATGGCCATAAAACGCGAATACGACGAGTTTTTGCTCATATCTCTCACACATGTATCGGGTCTTACTATCATTATAAATCGCCCTAGAACCCCAAAACCATGGGCAATAGCTCTTGAGAACAGCCATAACATGCGAATACGATGAGTTTTTGATCATATCTCTCAAACATGTATCGGGTCAGATAGTCGTTGTAAATCGCCCTAGAACCCCAAAACCGTGGGCAATAGCTCATGAAAACGGCCATAAAACGCGAATACGACGAGTTTTTGGTCATATATCTCAAACATGTATCGGGTCTTACGATCATTGTAAATCGCCCTAGAACCCCAAAACTGTGGGCAATAGCTCATGAAAACGGCCATAAAGCGTGAATACGACGAGTTTTTGGTCATATATCTCAAGCATGTATCGAGTCTTACATTCATTGTAAATCACCATAGAACCCCAAAACCATGGGCAATAGCTCTTGAGAACAGCCATAAAACGCGAATACGACGAGTTTTTGGTCATATCTCTCAAACATGTACTGGCCCTTACGATCTTTGTAAATCACCATAGAACCCCAAAACTATGGGAAATAGCTCATGAAAACGGCCATTAAATGCGGAAAACACAAGTTTTTGGTCATATCTCTCAAACATGTACCGGCTCTTACGGTCATTGTAAATCGCCATATAACCCCAAAACTATGGGCAATTGCTCATGAAAATGGCCATAAAGCGCGAATACGACGAGTTTTTGGTCATATCTCTCAAACATGTATTGGGTCTTACTGTCATTATAAATCGCCCGAGAACACCAAAACTGTCGGCAATAGCTCATGAAAACGGCCATAAATCACGAAAACGACGCGCTTTTGGTCATATCTCTCAAACTTGTATTGGGTCTTACGGTCATTATAAATCAACCTAGAACCCCAATACCATGGGCAATAGCTCATGAAAACGTCCATAAAACACGAATACGACGAGTTTTTGGTCATATCTCTCAAACATGTATCGGGTCTTACTATCATTATAAATCGCCCTAGAACCCCAACATCGTGGGCAATAGCTCTTGAGAACAGCCATAAAAACGAAAACGACGTGCTTTTGGTCATATCTCTCAAACTTGTATCGGGTCTTACACTCATTGTAAATCACCCTAGAACCCCAAAATTGTGGGCAATAGCTCATGAAAACAGCCATAAATCTCGAATACGACGAGTTTATGGTCATATATCTCAAACATGTATCGGGTCTTACTGTCATTGTACATCGCCCTAGAACCCCAAAACCGTGGGCAATGGCTCATGAAAACGTCCATAAAACCCGAAAACGACGTACTTTTGGTCATATCTCTCAAACATGTATTGGGTCTTACGGGCATTGTACCCCAAAACCGTGGGCAATAGCTCATGAAAACGGTCATAAAACACGAAAACGACGTTGTTTTGGTCATATCTCTCAAACTTGTATCGGGTCTTACGGTCATTGTACCCCAAAACCGTGGGTAATAGCTCATGAAAACGGTCATAAAACACGAAAACGACGTTGTTTTTGTCATATCTCTCAAACTTGTAACGGGTCTTACAGTCATTGTAAATCGCGCTGGAACCCCAAAACTGTGGGTAATAGCTCATGAAAATAACCATAAAGCACGAATACGATGAGTTTTTGGTCATATATCTCAAACTTGTATCGGGTCTTACGGTCATTGTAAATCGCCCTATAACCCCAAAAATGTAGGCAATAGCTCTTGAGAACGGCCGTAAAACGCGAAAACGACAAGTTTTTGGTCAAATCTGTCAAACATGTACCGGGTCTCACTGTTATTGTAAATCGCCCTGGAACCCAAAAAATGTGGGTAATAGCTCATGAAAACGGCCATAAAGCGTGAATAGAACGGGATTTTGGTCATATCTCCCAAAACGACATGCTTTTGGTCATATCGCTCGAACATATATCGGGTCTTATAGTCATTGTAAATCGCCCTAGAAGCCCAAAACTGTGAGCAATAGCTAATGAAAATGGCCATAAAACATGAAAATGACGTGCTTTTGGTCATATCTCTCAAACTTGTATCGGGTCTTACAGTCATTGTAAATCGCCCTAGAACCCCAAAACTGTGGGTAATAGCTCATGAAAACATCCATGAAGCGCGAATACAACGAGTTTTTGGTCATATCTCTCAAACATGTGTCGGGTCTTACTATCGAAGTAAATCGCCCTAGAACCCCAAGACAGTGGGATATAGCTCATGAAAACAGCCATAAAGCGTGAATACGGCGAGTTTTTCGTCATATCTCTCAAACTTATATCGGGTCTTACGATCATTGTAAATCGCCCTATAACCCCAAAAATGTAGGCAATACCTCTTGAGAATAGCCGTAAAACGCGAAAACGACAAGTTTTTGGGCAAATCTCTCAAACATGTACCGGGTCTTACTGTTATTGTAAATCGCCCTGGAACCCCAAAAATGTGGGTAATAGCTCATGAAAATGGCCATAAAGCATGAACATAACGTGCTTTTGGTCATATCTATCAAAATGTATTGGGTCCTACAAGCAATTGATGACCCACAAGTATAGGGGGTGTATCGCAGTATTTTCGATAAGTATGTGTGCCGAACTTAACGAGGAGCAGAAGGTGCTGGCTAGTGGTATGGATCAGGAATTCTCTGCAAATACTTAGCGAACGGATTTTTAGGGGTTTTTACTAAAACATGTAAGCAAAGTACAAGTAAATAAAATATAGTGAGAATAAATGCAGCAAGTGGCCTGATCCTTTATGTAGCCAAGGACAACCAGTTGTATTACTTAAGATTACCAAATGTTCCCGAGGACACATGGGAAGACTGTCAAGTGCTTTCGCTTCATATTGTTGATTAATCTTCTTTAGCTTGCTAAGTGTTGTGTGGGTGAACCTGTGCTAATGTACCGACCTTCCTAGGACTAATACATACTTGTGATTATACCCCTTGCAAACATCCGTAAGTACAAGAAAGTAATTAAGGTAGAAACCTAACCACAGCTTTAAATTCTAAGACCCTTACGTCCCTTGTGCAATGGTTTCCTAATGGGGGTTCAGGTTTCTATCACTCCGGCAACCCCTACGATTAGTAGCCAAATACACAATGCATTCCCCTAGGCCCATATAGGTGAAGTGTTATGTCGTAAGAAGTACACCACAACTTAAATATCAAACTATTTAATCTCTCTCAACACAACTCCGCTACTAACAACATGACTTCTCCCATGTCCTCAAGAACAAAACGAACTACTCACAAGACATCATATGGATCATGATCAGAGATGGAATAATGATTTATAACAATCTGAACATAAACAATAATTCAATAGTTCACTCAATAGCATCAACTACAAAGAGTAATCAACACCGGGAAAGTTTCCCCTATGAACTATGCAAGATTCAACCCAATTTTTACAGCAATATGGAGATGGTGATGAGGGTGCTGATGGTGATAATGGTGATGATGGTGGTGATGATGATGATGATGATCCCGATGAAGTCCAGCTTGATGGTGGTGTTGATGGCGATGATCTCCCCTCTCCGGGAAGGAATTCCCCTGGCAGAAATCTGTCTGTCGGAGAGCTCTGTCTCTCTCGGTGTTTTACGCCCCGCAGAGGCGGTGGAATCTTTCGTGGTCACTCCCCAAGTCTTAGGGTTTTGGGAGGATAATATACTCCAGAGGGGATTGCCAGGGGTGGACCAGGGCAGCCACACCACTTGGTGGCACGGCCTAGGGTGGCCCACGCCAGGGGGTGGTGTGGGCCCCCTATGGCCCATATCTAGCCCCCCTTCTGGCTTCCTTCGTCTTCTGGAAAAATAGGATTTTCCGTATATTTTCCCGGATTTTCTGATCTTCGTGAATTTTGCCTCCAAACAACACCTTTTCTATCAGAATCATGACTGCAGCGGTCCATGCTCCAAAAGTCATCAACCATGTAAAAACAGATGAAATAACATAAGTATCACCTATCAATATGAAATATATCAATGAATAACAGTGAATTATGATAAAGAATAGTGATGCAAAATGGACGTATCAACTCCCCCCAAGCTTAGACTTTGCTTGTCCCCAAGCGAAACTGAGCTCAATAAACATGGCCTCTGGTTTATGGAGTGAAGAGTCGATAAAAGAATATAGACAAGAAGCATCACATTCATCAAATACATAGATCATACTAGAAGACAACTCACTATTATATAACTTAACTTGCAATAAGTAAAGGAAACACAATAAAGATACATAAAGTGAATCATAATTGGTAATGGCAAACTTAGCTCTTGGTCGAAGAATAGTTGATAATTTGCTAGAGCTCACAAATAACTGGTTTTCAATGATAGCTTTCAAAGTAGTAAACATCAAGATAAGAGCAATGTGCAAAACAAGGAACATAAGAAACATGATTGAATAAATCATCATATGAATGACTGAAACACAACAACTCAAAATAATTGTTGAGATAGAAAGGAGTAGGTTTACTCACTCTACTACAAAGTAAAAGAAAGGCCCTACAAAGAGGGAAGCAGGGATTACAAGACTCATAAAGAGCTCCCAAAAATTATGATACTTACTAGCTTTCAGCTCTCATTGCCCCTATCATAGGAAACTTTAGGTGATTAAGGTTAAAGTGATAAAATATGAGGATATGCATTGACAAGTTGTAAATTAAGAATCTCATGTCCCTTGAATACGAGGGCCGCTCCTCATGCTACTCAAGTTTAGTCACCGGTAAGTTCTTATCATCGTAAGCATATGTGTATCATGGAGAACTGCCAACGTGGTACCCCTTGCCTGATGATATGGAAGAATCCCCATATCAAAATGACAAGGCAAGCAGACAACAAGTATCTCAGCAATCTTCTTATTTACCATGGGAATATGGTTCTTTTTTCTCTCTTATCTCTTTTCATAATATCTCTTTTTTTTCTTTTTTCTCCTTTTCTCAATATCGGACTCTCTTTTTTATAAGAAGAATGCTTCATAGATACTCGTTATGGTTATGCTGCAGGTTTCCACCATGTCAGCATGGATTACCCCAGCGGCCCAGGTGTTTCTCTAACACATATACATAACTCATGGACTTACAAGCTCCCCTTTCATTTCACACTGACGACATCCATAGACAAAAGAACATGATATCAACTTGGTACAAAGTACCAGTGCAATGTTGAAAGCATTCCCCATGACAGCATGCTTCTGCTAATTCACAACTTACAAAGCACATGCATATACGCAACATAGGTGAGCACAATGGTTCAAGTTTATTAAGTGCAAGAAAGTAAAGTGTGCCATCAAGTTCGTGAGAGCTTTAATCACTAGTTTTCACATAACAAGTTTAATTTGGGAGGTAGATAAAACAAGAATTTACTTGGAATAGCAATAATGCTAATAGGTAGGTATGGTGGACACAAATGGCAAAGGGTTCGTTTAAGGAAGTGGATGCACGAGAAGAATTTCCTCTCAGTACAGGTTTTTGGCTAGCAAGGCTTGGTAGCAAGTATAAGAGGTGAAGGAAACAAACAAACATACAATGATAAAGACAAACATGCAATCTTACTTGGAAGCACAAAACATCTTAACTAGAGAATACTAAACTTATGAGAAAATCAAGAAAGAAAGACGATGAAATTATTTTTCTTTAGAGTACTTTTATCTTTTCATTCAACTCTCGAAAATAGTGTTGCTACTAACCAAGCCAGTTTTGCCAAAACCAACTAAATTAACTCAATGATCCCAAAGTTATACCAATACTAACAACAAGATCAACCATATTGCCACAAATTGAAAACTAATATAAGCTATGCAAAAGAGTAACTGATAGAACTTCTCATTAATATTCCATAATGGCAACTCACACCAAGGGATACATATCTAACAAGAGAGGGGACACTTCCATAATGCAAACCATCCTACATAATAACTTCTCCATTCATGATATGACTCTACTAATAAGGTAAAAATATAGAAGATAGTGATGCCATACCGCGGCACTCCCCCAAGCTTGGAACAAGCCAAGGGGATGCCAAACCTCATGACGAATTACTCCTTTGGTGGTGGTGGTAATATTTTCTTAGTTGATGTGAGGAAATCTTCCAGCATCTTGCGAAGCCTATTATTCTCCCATTGAAGCATGTCGACCTTCATCCTCAAGTCTCGGTACTTATCGCAGAACTCCTTAGTGACTCGTAGGGCTTCCGTTGATGCAGGGCAAGAGACTAAAGGTACCAGCCGTTGCTTGGGGTCTTGGAGATCTAACTCCATAGGCTCCTTTCCTTTATCCTTGGCGGACACCATTGTTCTTCTAAGCTTTCAAAGATAGTTCCTGGCAGAAACAGATCGAAACGAAAACACGACGAGAACACGATATACAAACCTCAGGAGATCCGGGGGATTATATATTACGAAGTTTCACAACAAAAGGAAGGTACTGGGAGAAAACGAGTCGGAGGCGGAGTCCGGGGTGGACTCACCACCTGGTGGCGCGGCCAGGGGTGGGCCCGCGCCACAGGGTGGTGTGAGCCACCCTGGCTCCGTTTCCGTCCCTCTTTCGGTTCGTAGCTTTCCTTATTATCTAAAAACTGCAAAAATATAGTTGGATAGTATTTTGGCGGAACTTTTCTTACCAGAACTGTTACCTATTTGGAAGCGGACTCTGCAGGTCTCTGAATTGGGTCCTTAATAATTTTTTCCGGAGTTATAACTTGAAAGGCATCAACATCTTCATTGTAAGAATCTGCAGCAATATAGTGCTTGAGTCGCTGCCCATTCACAACTTGTGTAGTATTTTCTTTTAAAGAAGAAATTTTTATTGCTCTTGAACGGTATACTTCTTCAATAATGAAAGGTCCTTTCCATTCTTACAGTATCTTTCCTGCAAAAAATCTGAGACGAGACCTATACAATAGAACTTTCTCACCAACATGAAATTCTCTCTTAAGTATTCGCTTGTCATGCGATCTTTTAACTTTTTCCTTAAAGAGCCAAGCATTTTCATAGGCTTCACTCCTCCATTCATCTAAAGAACTTAAGTCAAATAATCTTTTCTCACCTGCGAGCTTACAATCTCTATTTAGTTCTTTAACTGCCCAGTAAGCTTTGTGTTCTAATTCTAAAGGTAGGTGACAAGATTTCCCATAAACCATTTTATAAGGAGACATCCCATAGGATTTTTGTAGGCAGTTCTATAAGCCCATAAAGAATCATTCAACTTTTTAGCCAGTTTTTTCTAGATCTATTAACAGTCTTTTGCAAGATGGATTTAATTTCTCTATTTGATAACTCTACTTGCCCGCTAGTTTGGGGGTGATAAGCTGAAGCAATCCTATGATTAACATCATATTTACCAAGGGTCTTTCTAAAACCACCATGAATGAAATGAGAACCCACATCAGTCATGAGATACCTAGGCACTCCAAACCTAGGAAAGATAACATCCTTAAGCATTTTTAGAGAAGTCTCCCCGTCAGCACTCTTTGTAGGAATCGCTTCTACCCACTTAGTAACATAATCAACGACAACAAGAATATGAGTATAACCTTTCGAGGGAGGGAAAGGACCCATAAAGTCAAATCCCCAGCAATCAAAGGGTTCAATAACTAGAGAGTAGTTCATAGGCATTTCATTGTGTCTAGAAATATTACCAACATGCTGACATTCATCACAAGGTAAAACAATTTTTCTTATATCTTTAAAAAGGGTAGGCTAGTAGAAACCTGATTGTAGCACCTTTTGCGCAGTTCTATCTCCTGCATGATGTCCTCCATAAGCACGACCATGACATTTACACAATATCTCCTTTTGTTCATATTCCGGAACACATCTTCGCATAATATCATCCACTCCTTTATATAAGTGTGGGTCATCCCAAAAATAATGCCTCAAATCATACAAGATCTTCCTTCTTTGCTGAGCTGTAAAAGTTGGAGGAAAATACTTGGAGACAATAAAGTTAGCATAATCAGCGTACCAAGGGCTCCCTTGCGAGCTTACCCCTACTGCAGCTAACTATTCATTTGGGAAACTATCATTAACAGGCATAGGGTCAAAAGAGATGTTTTTAGAAACTTTAGCTCTATCAACTTCTATGCCTCTTTCAGAAACTTTATGCCCAAGGACAATCCCTTCATTAACCATGAAGTGGCATTTCTCCCAATTAAGAACAAGATTAGTATCTTCACACCTCTGCAAAACTTTATCAAGGTTGTGCAGACAATTATCAAAAGAAGTTCCATAGACAGAAAAGTCATCCAAGAACGCTTCCACAATTTCCTCACAAAAACCATGAAAGATAGCAGACATGCATCTTTGAAAAGTAGCAGGAGCATTACATAAACCAAAAGGCATACGTCCATAAGCATAAGTTCCGTAAGGGCAAGTAAAAGTAGTTTTTTCTTGATCTTGTTGTTTAACAGCAATTTGAGAGAAACCGGAATAACCATCAAGAAAATAGAAATGGGTCATTTTAGACAACCTTTCCAACATTTGATCAATAAAAGGAAGCGGGTAGTGATCTTTCTTAGTAACTTTGTTGACTTTCCTAAAATAAATGCACATCGTATAGCCTACTACTATTCTTTCGAGAATAAGCTCATCATTATTATTGGGAACAACGGTAATCCTCCTTTTCTAGGAACACAATGAATAGGACTAACCCATTCATTATCAGCAATAGGATAAATAATACCATCATCAAGGAGTTTCAATACCTCATTTCTTACCACTTCCTTCATCTTAGGATTTAAACATCATTGCTGCTCTACTACTGGCTTTGCATCTGGTTCAATATTGATAGAATTCTGACATATAGTAGGTGAAATCCCTATTAAATCATCCAGAGTATAGCCCGTTGCTCCTCGGTGTTTCTTCAAAAACTCCAATAACCTTCCTTCTTCCTTCCTTGAAACTGTATAGCTAATAATAACAAGATATATCTTTTTATCATCAATATAAGCATATTTAAGATTATCAAGGAGAGGTTTTAGATCGAAGACCGGATCCTTTTTAGGTGGCAACGTGGTCCCCAAGTCTTCTACATGCAAGTTATGCTTAAGCATCTTGGGTTGACGACGGATAATCTCATCAATCTCATTCCTTTCTTCCATGAAGATTTCACTTTCGTGATCTTCCATAAATTGCTGCAAAGCATTGTTAGGAGCAAGAGAGATAGAAGCAAGTTGTTCAACTCTAAAATCCTCATTATGGGTCTCCTCTTCCCAAGGTTCTTTAGTAAATTTCGAAAAATTAAACTCATAAGATTCCCCATAAAACTTAGTCAAGATTTTCTCCCTCTTGCAATAAATAATAGCTCCACAAGTACTCAAGAAAGGTCTACCAAAAATGATAGGATAAGTTTTACTAGCAGCTGAACCAAGTACTAGAAAATCAGCAGGATACTTAATCTTAGCACAAAGAACTTCCACCACTCGTACAATACCAATTGGAGAGATGGTCTCTCTATTAGCAAGGTGAATAACACATCAATCTCTTCCAATTTGCAGGGACTAATTTCTTGCATAATTTCCCTGTAAGGCTCATAAGGAATAGCACTGGAACTTGCACCAATATCACATAAACCATAATAGCAATTATCACCAATTCTAACGGAAAGCACAGGGACACTAGCCTTTTTAGCTCTATTAGGACGCGAGACAATATTAGAAGCATCCTCACAAAAGACTATGTGTCCATCTTCTATGCTTTTAGTCACAAGGTCTTTCACAATTGCTACCACAGGTCAATGTTTATTTGTTCATCAGGTTTTACAGTTCTCTTTTCACTTTTAGTGATTACATTAGTTATTCATAGGATGATCCTTTACCTTATCTGGGAAGGGAATCTTCTCAATCTAAGGTTCAAGTAAGATGTGATCAATAGTGCAATACTCAGCACTCCCAACAGGAACACAGTCAACAATATCTTAATAAGGTGCATGGTACTTATTCCATCCCCTTTTTGGAAATCAATATAAGAAGCAAAATCCCTAAAGAAATTTTGTAATAACTTGTAAATCAAGACCATAAGTATTACTAATATTTGGAAAGTCATCAATTCCCATAAAAGATTCAATGCATTCATAATCATAATTTATACCTTACTTTCTACCTTTTGTCATTCTCCCATTCTTCAGCATTGTCTTGAATACGATCCAGAAGATACCATTTAGCTTCTTATTCCATGCGAGTGAATGATCCAGCGCAAGAAGCATCCAATAAATCCTTATCATGTAGAGGGAGCCTTGCATAAAAGTTATTGATAATAATATTGTTGGGGAGCTCATGAATGGGACATTTGAGCCTTAGTAACTTAATCTACCCCCAAGCTTGAGCTTTGTGTTACTCTCGTCCATCAAGAGGCCAAAAGTTGTATATTTGATTCCGATCTTTATGAATCTCACTAGGAGGATAAAACTTTGAATAAAAGAGAGGTACTATTTCCTCCCATTCCAGAGCTTGACCATTCTTCAGCAGCTTATACCATTCCTCAGGCTCTTCCTTTTAGGTGATAATGAGAAGAACTTCTTATTAACTTGATCTCTAGTAATACCTGCACTTGAAAAACCCACATAATTCGTGTATAAGAGTAAATGATCACCGGGAATGGACAGTTCCATCCCCAACATAGTAATTATCAATAACACGATCAATAATTCTTGTAGGTATGTTAAAAAGCATCATTCTCAGGAGGTGGTGGTTCACTATACCAATATAGAAACTCAGCGGATTATCCATAACGAAAATAAAGCAACTAGTAGAAAGTAAAACAATACTCACAGTAGAAGTTTCCTATACCAGTTCCACTCTCCAATAGCGCTTCACTCCTCCTCGGCAACGGCCCCCGAAAATAGTCTTGAGGACCCACAGTATAGGGGGTGTATCGTAGTATTTTCGATAAGTAAGAGTGTCGAACACAACGAGGAGCAGAAGGTGCTGGCTTAGTGGTATGGATCAGGAATTCTCTGGAAATACTTAGCCAACAGATTTTTAGGGGTTTTTGATAAAGCAAGTAAACAAAGTACAAGTAAATAAAGAGAGTGAGAATAATGCAGCAAGTGGCCCAATCCTTTATGCAGCAAAGGACAAGCCGGTTGTATTACTTAAGATGAACAAATGTTATCGAGGACACATGGGAAGACTGTCAAGTGCTTTCGCTTCATATAGTTGATTAATCTCTAAGACCCTTACGTAAGTACAAGAAAGTAATTAAGGTAGAAACCTAACCACAACTTTAATCTCTAAGACCCCTTACGTCCCTTGTGAAATAGTTTCCTAATGGGGATTAGGTTTCTGTCACTCAGGCAACCCCTACGATTAGTAGCCAAATACACAATGCATTCCCCTAGGCCCATATAGGTGAAGTGTCGTGTCGTCGACGTTCACATGACACCACTAGAAGAAGTACACCACAAATTAAATATCAAACTATTGAATCTCTCTCAACACAACTCCACTACTAACAACATGACTTCTCCCATGTCCTGAAGAACAAAACGAACTACTCACAAGACATCATATGGATCATGATCAGAGATGGAATAATGATGTATAACAATCTGAACATAAACAATAATTCAATGGTTCACTCAATAGCATCAACTACAAAGAGTAATCAACACCGGGAAAGTTTCCCCTATGAACTATGCAAGATTCAACCCAATTGTTACAGCAATATGGAGATGGTGATGAGGGTGCTGATGGTGACGATGGTGGTGATGATGATGATGATCCCGATGAAGTCTAGCTTGATGATGGTGTTGATGGGCGATGATCTCCCCTCTCCGGGAAGGAATTCCCCTGGCAGAAATCTGTCTGCCGGAGAACCTTTCCTCTCCCGTGTTTTCTGTCTTCTCTGCCCCGTAGAGGAGGCGGAATCTTTCTGTGTGTCGCTCCCCGAGTCTTAGGGTTTCGGAGGATAATATACGCCAGAGGGGAGTGCCAGGGGTGGACCGGGGCCAGCACACCACCTGGTGGCGCGTCCTAGGGTGGCAAGCGCGCCAGAGGTTGTGTGGCCTCCATGTGCCCCATCTGCAGCCCCCCTTCTGGCTTCCTTCATCTTCTGGAAAATAGGATTTTTTCGTATATTTTCCCGGGGATTTTCCTGATCTTCGAATTTTGCCCTTCAAAACAGCAACCTTTTCTATCAGAATCCTCACTGCTGTGCTCCATGCTCCAAAATTCATCAACCATGCAAAACAGATGAAATAACATAAGTATCACCTCTCAATACGAATATAGCAATGAATAACCGTGAATTATGATATAGAATCGTGATGCAAATGGACGTATCAGGCAATGCAAATCGCCTAGACCCCAAACGACGTGCTTTTGGTCATATCGCTCAAACTTGTATCGGTCTTCAGTCATTGTAAATCGCACTGGAACCCCAAAACTGTGGGCACTAGCTCATGAAAACGCCATAAAGCACGAATACGATGAGTTTGGTCATATATCTCGAACCTATATCGCGTCTTACTATCATTGTACTCTCCCTAGAACCCCAAAACCGTGGGCAATGGCTCATGAAACGGCCATAAATGCGAAAATGACGTACTTATGGTCATATCTCTCAAACAGGTATCGGGGTCTTATAGTCATTGTAAATCACCCCAGAACCCCAAAACCGTGGGCAGTAGCTCTTGAGAAACCAACCAGAAACGCGAATACGTAAGAGGTTTTTGGTCATATCTCTCAAACTTGTATCGGTTCTTACGGTCATTGTAAATCGCCCTATAACCCCAAAATTGTAGGCAATAGCTCTTGAGAACGGCCGTAAAACGCGATAATGAAGTGTTTTTTGGTCAAATCTCTCAAACATGTACCGGGTCTTACTGTTATTGTAAATCGCCCTGGAACCCCAAAATTGTGGGTAATAGCTCATGAAAACGGCCATAAAGCATGAACAGGGCGTGCTTTTGGTCATATCTCTCAAAATGTATTGGGTCCTACAGGCCATGCAAATCGCCCTAGAACCCCAAAACAACGTGATTTTGGTCATATCGCTCAAACTTGTATCGGGTCCTACAGTCATTGTAAATCGCCCTGGAACCCCAAAATTGTGGGTAATAGCTCATGAAAACGGCCATGAAACACGAAAACAACGAGTTTTTGGTCATATCTCTCAAACTTGTATCGGGAGTTACGGTCATTGTAAATCGCCCTACAACCCCAAAACTGTGGATAATTTCTCATGAAAACGGCCATAAAACACGAAAACGACGAGTTTTTTGTCATATCTCTCAAACTTGTATTAGGTCTTACTATCGTTGTAAATCGCCCTAGAACCCCAAACAATGGGCAATAGCTCATGAAAACGGCCATAAAACGCGAAAACGACGTACTTTTGGTCATATCTCTCAAACATATATCGGGTCTTACGGTCATTATAAATCACCCCAGAACCCCAAAACCGTGGGCAATAGCTCTTGAGAACAGCCATAAAACACGAAAACGACGAGTTTTTTGTCATATCTCTCAAACTTGTATTGGGTCTTTCGGTCATTGTAAATCGCCTTGGAACCCCAAACTGTGGGCAATCTCTCAAACTGTAAATCGCCCTACAACCCCAAAACAGTGGATAATTGCTCATGAAAACGGCCATAAAAACGCGAATAAGACGAGTTTTTGGTCATATCTCTCAAACATGTATCGGGTCTTACTGTCGTTGTAAATCACCCTAGAACCCACATCGCCAAATCAATTGGACATAGCACATGAAAACGGCCATAAAACACGAAAACGACGAGTTTTTGTCATATTTCTCAAACTTGTATCGGGTTTACGGTCATTGTAAATCATCCCAGAACCCCAAAACCGTGGGAAATAGCTCATGAAAACGCATAAAACGCGAAACGACGAGTTTTGGTCGATCTCTCAAACATGTACCGACTCTTATGATCTTTGAAAATCACCTAGAACACACCAAAGCTGTCGGCAATAGCTCATGAAAACGGCCATAACACGAAACGACGCGCTTTTGGTCATATCTCTCAAACTTGTATCGGGTCTTACGGTCATTGTAAATCACCCTAGAACCCCAATACCATGGGCAATAGCTCATCAAACGTCCATAAAGCACGAATACGACGAGTTTTTGGTCATATCTCTCAAACTTGTATCGGGTCTTACGGTCATTATAATCGCCTATCACCCCAAAAAATAGGCAATAGCTCTTGAGAATGGCCGTAAAACGCGAAAACGACTAGTTTTTAGTCAAATCTCTCAAACATGTATCGGGTCTTACTATTATTGTAAATCGCCTTGGAACGTCAAAAATGTGGGTAATAGCTCATGAAAATAGCCATAAAGCATGAATAGAACGTGCTTTGGGTCATATCTTTCAAAATGTATTGGTCCTACGGGCAATGCAAATCGCCCTAGAACCACAAAACGACATGCTTTTGGTCATATCGCTCAAACTTGTATCGGGTCTTACAGTCATTGTAAATAACCC
>OU342741.1:3384160-3413513 GCA_910589775.1 Avena eriantha
AACTTGTATTGGGTCTTACGGTCATTGTAAATCAACCTAGAACCCCAATACCATGGGCAATAGCTCATCAAAACGTCCATAAAAACACGAATACGACGAGTTTTTTTCATATCTCTCAAACTTGTATCGGGTCTTACGTCATTATAAATCGCCCTATCACCCAAAAAATGTAGTCAATAGCTCTTGAGAATGGCCGTAAAACGCGAAAACGACTAGTTTTTAGTCAAATCTCTCAAACATGTATCGGGTCTTACTATTATTGTAAATCGCCCTGGAACGTCAAAAATGTGGGTAATAGCTCATGAAAAATGACATAAAGCATGAATAGAACGTGCTTTGGGTCATATCTTTCAAAATGTATTGGTCCTACGGGCAATTCAAATCGCCCTAGAACCACAAAACGACATGCTTTTGGTCATATCGCTCAAACTTGTATCGGGTCTTACAGTCATTGTAAATAACCCTGGAAGCCCAAAACTTTGAGCAATAGCTCATGAAAATGTCTATAAAACACGAAAACGACGTGCTTTTGGTCATATCTCACAAACTTGTATCGGGTCTTACAGTCATTGTAAATCGCCCTAGAACCCCAAATCTGCGGGTAATAGCTCATGAAAACGTCTATAAAGCGCGAATACGACGAGATTTTGGTCATATATCTCAAATATGTATCGGGTCTTTCTATCGAAGTAAATCGCCCTAGAACCCCAAAACAGTGGGCTATAGCTCATGAAAACAACCATAAAGCGCGAATACGACGAGTTTTTGGTCATATCTCTCAAACTTGTATCGGGTCTTATGGTCATTGTAAATCGACCTATACGCCAAAAATGTATGCAATAGCTCTTGAGAACGGCCGTAAAACGCGAAACCGACAAGTTTTAAGTCAAATCTCTCCAACATGTACCGGGTCTTACTGTTATTGTAAATCGTCCTGGAACCCCAAAAATGTGCATAATAGCTCATGAAAATGGCCATAAAGCGTGAAAAGAACGTGCTTTTGGTCATATCTCTCAAAATGTATTGGGTCCTACGGGAAATGCAAATCGCCCTAGAACCCCAAAACGACGTGCTTTTGGTCATATCGCTCAAACTTGTATCGGGTCTTACAGTCATTGTAAATCTCCCTGGAACCCCAAAACTATGGGCAATAGCTCATGAAAATGGCCATAAAGCACGAATACGATCGGGTCATATATGTCGAACCTGTATCGGGTCTTACTGTCATTGTACATCGCCGGTAGAATCCCAAAACCGTGGGCAATGGCTCATGAAAACGGCCATAAAACGCAAAAACGCCGTTCTTTTGGTTATATATCTCAAACATGTATCGGGTCTTATAGTCATTGTAAATCACCCCAGAACCCCAAAACCGTGGGTAATAGCTCTTGAGAACAGCCATAAAACGCGAATACGACGAGTTTTTGGTTATATCTCTCAAACTTGTATTGGGTCTTACGGTCATTGTAAATCGCCCTATAACCCCAAAATTGTAGGCAATAGCTCTTGGGAACGGCTGTAAAACGCGAAAATGACGAGTTTTTTGGTCAAATCTCTCAAACATGTCCCGGGTTTTACTGTTATTGTAAATCGCCCTGGAACCCCAAAATTGTGGGCAATAGCTCATGAAAACGGCAATCGCGTGAAGTGGGCGTGCTTTTGGTCATATCTCTCAAAATGTATTGGGTCCTATGGGCCATGCAAATCGCCCTAGAACCCCAAAACAAAGTGCTTTTGGTCATATCGCTCAAACTTGTATCGGGTCTTACAGTCATTGTAAATCGCCCTGGAACGCCAGAACTGTGGGTAATAGCTCATGAAAACGTCCATAAAACACGAAAGAACTACAAAATCATGGCCATAGCTCATGAAAACGGCCACAAAACTCGAATACGACGTGTTTTTGGTCGTATCTCTCAAACATGTATCGGGTCTTACTGTCTTTATTAATCGCCCTAGAACCCGAAAACTGTGGGCAATAGCTCATGAAAATGGCCATAAAACACGAAAACGGCGACCAGTTTTTGGTCATATCTCTCAAACATGTACCGGCTCTTACTTTCATTGTGGGCAATAGCTCATGAACCCCAAAACTGTGGGCAATCGCCCTAGAACCCCAAAACTGTGGGCAATCATGTACCAGGTCTTACTGTTATTGTGAATCGCCGTGGAACCCCAAAAATGTGGGCAATAGCTCATGAAAACGGCCATAAAGCGTGAACAGGATGTGCTTTTGGTCATATCTCTCAAAATGTATTGGGTCCTACGGGCCATGCAAATCGCCCTAGAACACCAAAACGACGTGCTTTTGGTCATATCGCTCAAACTTGTATCGGGTCTTACATTCATTGTAAATCGCCCTGGAACCTCAAAACTGTGGTTAATAGCTCATTAAAACGGGCATAAAACACGAAAACAATGAGTTTTTGGTCATATCTCTCAAACTTGTATCTTGTGTTACGGTCATTGTAAATCGCCCTAGAACCCCAAAACTGTGGATAATAGCTCATGAAAACGGCCATAAAACACGAAAACGACGAGTTTTTGGTCATATCTCTCAAACATGTATCGGGTCTTATTGTCGTTTTAAATCGCCCTAGAACCCCAAAACCGTGAGCAATAGCTCATGAAAACGGCCATAAAACGTGAATACGACAAGTTTTTGGTAACATCTCTCAAACTTGTATCGGGTCTTACTGTCATTGCAAATCGCGCTAGAACCCAAAAACTGTGGGTAATAGCTCATGAAAACGGCCATAAAGTGCAAATAAAATGAGTTTTTGGTCTTATCTCTCAAACATGTATCGGGTCTTACGGTCATTGTAAATCGCCATAGAACCCCAAAACCATGGCAATTGCTCATGAAAATGGCCATAAAACACGAATACGACAAGTTTTTGGTCATATCTGTCCAACATGTATCGGGTCTTATTGTCGTTATAAATCGCCATAAAACCGTGGGCCATAAAACTGTGGCTCATGAATACGGCCATAAAGCGCGAATACGACGAGTTTTTGGTCATATATCTCAAACATGTGTCGGGCCTTACTGTCATTGTACATCGCCCAAGAACCCCAAAACCGTGGGCAATGGCTCATGAAAACGGCCATAAAACGCGAAAACGACGTACTTTTGGTCATATCTCTCAAACATATATCGGGTCTTACGGTCATTATAAATCACCCCAGAACCCCAAAACCGTGGGCAATAGCTCTTGAGAACAGCCATAAAACGCGAATACGACGAGTTTTTGGTCATATCTCTCAAACATGTTCCGGCTCTTACGGTCATTGTAAATCGCCATAGAACCCCAAAACTGTGGGAAATAGCTCATTAAAACGGCCATTAAATGTGGAAGACACTAGTTTTTGTTCATATCTCTCAAACATGTACAGGCTCTTACGGTCATTGTAAATCACCATAGAACCCCAAAACTATGGGCAATAGCTCTTGAAAATGGCCATATAGCGCGAATACAACGAGTTTTTGGTCATACCTCTCAAACATGAATTGGGTTTTACTGTCATTATAAATCGCCCTAGAACCCCAAAACCGTGGGCAATAGCTCATGAAAACGGCCATAAAACGCGAAAACAACGTACTTTTGGTCATATCTCTCAACATGTATCGGGTCTTACGGTCATTGTAAATCACCCCAGGACCCCCAAACCGTGGGCAATAGCTCTTGAGAACAGCCATAAAACGCGAATACGACGATTTTTGGTCATATCTCTCAAACATGTTCCGGCTCTTACGGTCATTGTAAATCGCCATAGAACCCCAAAACTATGGGAAATAGCTCATGAAAACGGCCATTAAATGTGGATGACACTAGTTTTTGTTTATATCTCTCAAACATGTATAGGCTCTTACGGTCATTGTAAATCGCCATAGATCCCCAAAACTATGGGCAATAGCTCTTGAAAATGGCCATAAAGCGCGAATACGACGATTTTTTGGTCATACCTCTCAAACATGTATTGGGTCTTACTGTCATTATAAATCGCCCTAGAACCCCAAAACCGTGGGTAATAGCTCATGAAAACGGCTATAAAACACGAAAACGACGTGCTTTTGGTCATATCTCTCAAACTTGTATGGGGTCTTAAAGTCATTTTAAGTCACCCTAGAACCCAAATACCGTGGGCAATAGCTCATGAAAACGGCCATAAAAAGCGAATACGACGAGTTTTTGGTCATATCTCTCAAACATGTATCGGGTCTTACTATCATTATAAATCGCCGTAGAACCCCAAAACCGTGGGTAATAGCTGTTGAGAACAGCCATAAAACGCGAATACGACGAGTTTTTGGTCATATCTCTCGAACATCTATCGGGTCTTACGGTCGTTGTAAATCGCCCTAGAACCCCAAAACCGTGGGAAATAGCTCTTGAGAATAGCCATAAAACGCGAATACGACGAGTTTTTGGTCATATCTCTCAAACATGTATCGGGTCTTACGGTCATTGTAAATCACCCCAAAACCCCAAAACTATGGGAAATAGCTCATGAAAACGGCCATTAAATGCGGAAAACACAAGTTTTTGGTCATATCTCTCAAACATGTACCGGCTCTTACGGTCATTATAAATCGCCATTGAACCCCAAAACTATGGGCAATAGCTCATGAAAATGGCCATAAAGCGCGAATACGACGAGTTTTTGGTCATATCTCTCAAACATGTATTGGGTCTTACTGTCATTATAAATCGCCCGAGAACACCAAAAACATCGGCAATAGCTCATGAAAACGGCCATAAAACATGAAAACGACGCGCTTTTGGTCATATCTCTCAAACTTGTATGGGGTCTTACGGTCACTGTAAATCACCCTAGAACCCCAATACCATGGGCAATAGCTCATGAAAACGGCCATAAAACACGAATACAACGAGTTTTTGGTCATATCTCTCAAACATGTATCGGGTCTTACTATCGTTATAAATCGCCCTAGAACCCCAAAATCGTGGGCAATAGCTCTTGAGAACAGCCATAAAACGCGAATACGACGAGTTTTTGGTCATATCTCTCAAACATGTGTCGGGTCATACGGTTATTGTAAATCGCCCTAGAACCCCAAAACCGTGGGTTGCTCATTAAAACATCCATAAAACGCGAAAACGACGTACTTTTTGTCATATATCTCAAACATGTATCACGTCTTACGGTCATTGTAAATCACCCTTGAACCCCAAAACCGTGGGCAATAGCTCATGAAAACGACCATAAAAACGAAACGACGTGCTTTTGGTCATATCTCTTAAACTTGTATCGGGTCTTACACTCATTGTAAATCACCCTAGACCCCCAAAATTGTGGGCAATAGCTCATGAAAACAGCCATAAAGCACGAATACGACCAGTTTTTGGTCATATGTCTCAAACATGTATCGAGTCTTACTGTCATTGTACATCGCCCTAGAACCCCAAAACGGTGGGCAATAGCTCATGAAAACGGCCATAAAACGCGAAAACGACGTACTTTTGGTCATATCTCTCAAACATGTATTGGGTCTTAGGGTCATTGTACCCCAAAACCGTGGGTAATAGCTCATGAAAACGGTCATAAAACACGAAAACGACGTGGTTTTGGTCATATCACTCAAACTTATATTAGGTCTTACAGTCATTGTAAATCGCCCTGGAACCCCAAAACTGTGGGTAATAGCTCATGCAAATAACCATAAAGCGCGAATACGACGAGTTTTTGGTCATATCTCTCAAACTTGTATCGGGTCTTACGGTCATTGTAAATTGCCCTATAACCCCAAAAATGTAGGAAATAGCTCTTGAGACCGGCCGTAAAACGCGAAAACGACAAGTTTTTGGTCAAATCTGTCAAACATGTACCGGGTCTCACTATTATTGTAAATCACCCTGGAACCCAAAAAATGTGTGTGATAGCTCATGAAAACGGCCATAAAGCGTGAATAGAACGGGCTTTTGGTCATATCTCTCAAAATGTATTGGGTCCTACGGGCAATGCAAATCTCCCTAGAACCCCAAAACGACGTGCTTTTGGTCATATCGCTCGAAGATATATCGGGTCTTATAGTCATTGTAAATCGCCCTAGAAGCCCAAAACTATGAGCAATAGGTAATGAAAATGTCTATAAAACATGAAAATGACGTGCTTTTGGTCATATCTCTCAAACTTGTATCGGGTCTTAAAGTCATTGTAAATCGCCCTAGAACCCCAAAACTGTGGGTAATAGCTCATGAAAACGTCCATGAAGCGCGAATACGACGAGTTTTTGGTCATATCTCTCAAACATGTATCGGGTCTTACTATCGAAGTAAATCGCCCTAGAACCCCAAGACAGTGGGATATAGCTCATGAAAACAACCATAAAGCGTGAATACGGCGAGTATTTCGTCATATCTCTCAAACTTATATCGGGTCTTACGATCATTGTAAATCGCCCTATAACCCCAAAAATGTAGGCAATACCTCTTGAGAACGGCCGTAAAACGCGAAAACGACAAGTTTTTGGTCAAATCTCTCAAACATGTACCGGGTCTTACTGTTATTGTAAATCGCCCTGGAACCCCAAAAATGTGGGTAATAGCTCATGAAAACGGCCATAAAGCGTGAATGTAACGTGCTTTTGGTCATATCTATCAAAATGTATTGGGTCCTACAAGCAATTGATGACCCACAAGTATAGGGGGTGTATCGCAGTATTTTCGATAAGTAAGATTGTCGAACTTAACGAGGAGCAGATGGTGCTGGCTAGTGGTATGGATCAGGAACTCTCTGCAAATACTTAGCAAACGGATTTTTAGGGGTTTTTGATAAAGCATGTAAGCAAAGTACAAGTAAATAAAAGATAGTGAGAATAAATGCAGCAAGTGGCCTGATCCTTTATGCAGCAAAGGACAAGCCAGTTGTATTACTTAACATGACCAAATGTTCTCGAGGACACATGGGAAGACTGTCAAGTGCTTTCGCTTCATATAGTTGATTAAGCTTCTTTAGCTTGCTAAGTGTTGTGTGGGTGAACATGTGCTAATGTACCGACCCATCCAGGACTAATACATACTTGTGATTATACCCCTTGCAAACATCCGGAAGTACAAGAAAGTAATTAAGGTAGAAACCTAACCACAGCTTTAAAGTCTAAGACCCTTACGTCCATTGTGCAATGGTTTCCTAACGGGGGTTCAGGTTTCTATCACTCCGGCAACCCCTACGATTAGTAGCCAAATACACAATGCATTCCCCTAGGCCCATATAGGTGAAGTGTTATGTCGTCGATGTTCACATGACACCACTAGAAGAAGTACACCACAACTTAAATATCAAACTATTTAATCTCTCTAAACACAACTCCGCTACTAACAACATGACTTCTCCCATGTCCTCAAGAACAAAACGAACTACTCACAAGACATCATATGGATCATGATCAGAGATGGAATAATGATGTATAACAATATGAACATAAACAATAATTCAATGGTTCACTCAATAGCATCAACTACAAAGAGTAATCAACACCGGGAAAGTTACCCCTATGAACTATGCAAGATTCAACCCAATTGTTAGAGCAATATGGAGATGGTGATGAGGGTGCTGATGGTGATAATGGTGATGATGGTGGTGATGGTGATGATGATCCCAATGAAGTCCAGCTTGATGGTGGTGTTGATGGCGATGATCTCCCCTCTCCGGGAAGGAATTCCCCTGGCAGAAATCTGTCTGCCGGTGAGCTCTGTCTCTCTCGGTGTTTTACGCCCCGCAGAGGCGGTGGAATCTTTCGTGGTCACTCCCCAAGTCTTAGGGTTTCGGGAGGATAATATACGCCAGAGGGGAGTTCCAGGGATGGACCAAGGCAGCCACACCACTTGGTGCCACGGCCTAGGGTGGCCCGTGCCAGGGGGTGGTGTGGGCCCCCTATGGCCCATATCTAGCCCCCCTTCTGGCTTCCTTCGTCTTCTGGAAAAATAGGATTTTCCGTATATTTTCCCGGATTTTTTGATCTTCGCGAATTTTGCCTCCAAACAGCACCTTTTCTATCAGAATCATGACTGCAGCGGTCCATGCTCCAAAAGTCATCAACCATGCAAAAACAGATGAAATAACATAAGTATCACCTCTCAATATGAAATATATCAATGAATAATAGTGAATTATGATATAGAATAGTGATGCAAAATGGACGTATCAACTCCCCCCCAAGCTTAGACTTCGCTTGTCCCCAAGCGAAACTGAGCTCAATAAACATGGCCTCAGGTTTATGGAGTGAAGAGTCGATAAAAGAATATAGACATGAAGCATCACATTCATCAAATACATAGATCATAATAGAAGACAACTCACTATTATATAACTTAACTTGCAATAAGTAAAGGAAACACAATAAAGATACATAAAGTGAATCATAATTGGTAATGGCAAACTTAGCTCTTGGTCGAAGAATAGTTGATAATTTGCTAGAGCTCACAAATAACTGGTTTTCAATGATAGCTTTCAAAGTAGTAAACATCAAGATAAGAGCAATGTGCAAAACAAGGAACATAAGAAACATGATTGAATAAATCATCATATGAATGACTGAAACACAACAACTCAAAATACTTGTTGAGATAGAAAGGAGTAGGTTTACTCACTCTACTACAAAGTAAAAGAAAGGCCCTACAAAGAGGGAAGCAGGGATTACAAGACTCATAAAGAGCTCCCAAAAATTATGATACTTACTAGCTTTCAGTTCTCATTGCCCCTATCATAGGCAACTTTAGGTGATTAAGGTTAAAGTGATCAAATATGAGGATATGCATTGACGAGTTGTAAATTGAGAATCTCATGTCCCTTCAATACGAGGGCCGCTCCTCATGCTACTCAAGTTTAGTCACCGGTAAGTTCTTATCATCGTAAGCATATGTGTATCATGGAGAACTGCCAACGTGGTACCCCTTGCCTGATGATACGAAAGAATCCCCATATCAAAATGACAAGGCAAGCAGACAACAAGTATCTCAGGAATCTTCTTATTTACCATGGGAATGTGGTCCTTTTCTCTCTCTTATCTCTTTTCATAATATCTCTTTTTTCTTTTTTCTGTTTTTCTCAATATCGGACTCTCTTTTTTTATAAGAAGAATGCTTCATAGATACTCGTTATGGTTATGCTGCAGGTTTCCACCATGTCAGCATGGATTACACCAGCGGTCCAGGTGTTTCTCTAACACATATACATAACTCCATGGACTTACAAGCTCCCCTTTCATTTCACACCGACGACATCCATAGACAAAAGAACATGATATCAACTTGGTACAAAGTACCAGTGCAATGTTGAAAGCATTCCCCATGACAGCATGGTTCTGCTAATTCACAACTTACAAAGCACAAGCATATACACAACATAGGTGAGCACAATGGTTCAAGTTTATTAAGTGCAAGAAAGTAAAGTGTGCCATCAAGTTCTTGAGAGCTTTAATAACTACTTTTCACATAACAAGTTTAATTTGGGAGGTAGATAAAACAAGAATTTACTTGGAATAGCAATAATGCTAATAGGTAGGTATGGTGGAAACAAATGGCAAAGGTTTGGTTTAAGGAAGTGGATGCATGAGAAGAATTTCCTCTCAGTACAGGTTTTTGGCTAGCAAGGCTGGGTAGCAAGTATAAGAGTTGAAGGAAACAAACAAACATACAATGATAAAGACAAACATGCAATCTTCCTTGGAAGCGCAAAACATCTTAACTAGAGAATACTAAACTTATGAGCAAATCAAGAAAGAAAGACGATGAAATTATTTTTCTTTAGAGTACTTTTATCTTTTCATTCAACTCTCGAAAATAGTGTTGCTACTAACCAAGCCAGGTTTGCCAAAACAAACTAAATTAACTCAATGATCCCAAAGTGATACCAATACTAACAACAAGATCAATCATATAGCCACAAATTGAAAACTAATATAAGCTATGCAAAAGAGTAAATGATAGAACTTCTCATTAATATTCCATAATGGCAACTCACACCAAGGGATACATATCAAACAAGAGAGGGGAAACTTCCATAATGCAAACCATCCTACATAATAACTTCTCTATTCATGATATGACTCTACTAATAAGGTAAAAATATAGAAGATAGTGATTCCATACCACGGCACTCCCCCAAGCTTGGAAGAAGCCAAGGGGATGCCAAACCTGATGACGAATTACTCCTTTGGTGGTGGTGGTAATATTTTCTTAGTTGATGTGAGGAAATCTTCCAGCATCTTGCGAAGCCTATTATTCTCCCATTGAAGCATGTCCACCTTCCTCCTCAAGTCTCGGTACTTATTGCAGAAATCCTTAGTGACTCGTAGGGCTTCCGTTGATGCAGGGCAGGAGACTAAAGGTACCAGCCGTTGCTTGGGGTCTTGGAGATCTTCCTCCATAGGCTCCTTTCCTTTATCCTTGGCGGACACCATTGTTCTTCTAAGCTTTCAAAGATAGTTCCTGGCAGAAACAGATCGAAACGAAAACATGACGAGAACACGATATACAAACCTCGGGAGATCCGGGGGATTATATATTACGAAGTTTCACAACAAAAGGAAGGTACTGGGAGAAAACGAGTCGGAGGCGGAGTCCGGGGTGGACTCACCACCTGGTGGCGTGGCCAGGGGTGGGCCTGCGCCACAGGGTGGTGTGAGCCACCCTGGCTCCGTTTCCGTCCCTCTTTCGCTTCGTAGCTTTCCTTATTATCTAAAAACTGCAAAAATATAGTTGGATAGTATTTTGGCGGAACTTTTCTTACCAGAACTGTTACCTATTTGGAAGCGGACTTTGCAGGTCTCTGAATTTGGTCCTTGATAAAAAAATTCGGAGTTATAACTTGAAAAGCATCAACATCTTCATTGTAAGAATCTGCAACAATATAGTGCTTGAGTCGCTGCCCATTCACAACTTGTGTAGTATTATCTTTTAAATAAGAAATTTTTATTGCTCCTGAACGGTATACTTCTTCAATAATGAAAGGTCCTTCCCATTCTGACAATAGCTTTCCTGCAAAAGATCTGAGACGAGACCTATACAATAGAACTTTCTCACCAACATGAAATTCTCTCTTAAGTATTCGCTTGTCATGCGATCTTTTAACTTTTTCCTTAAAGAGCCAAGCATTTTCATAGGCTTCACTCCTCCATTCATCTAAAGAACTTAAGTCAAATATCTTTTCTCACCTGCGAGCTTACAATCTCTATTTAGTTCTTTAACTGCCCAGTAAGCTTTGTGTTCTAATTCTAAAGGTAGGTGCCAAGATTTCCCATAAACCATTTTATAAGGAGACATCCCCATAGGATTTTTGTAGGCAGTTCTATAAGCCCATAAAGAATCATTCAACTTTTTAGCTAGTTTTTTCTAGATCTATTAATAGTCTTTTGCAAGATGTTTTTAATTTCTCTATTTGATAACTCTACTTGCCAGCTAGTTTGGGGGTGATAAGCTGAAGCAATCCTATGATTAATATCATATTTAGCAAGGGTCTTTCTAAAACCACCATGAATGAAATGAGAACCCACATCAGTCATGAGATACCTAGGCACTCCAAACCTAGGAAAGATAACATCCTTAAGCATTTTTAGAGAAGTCTCCCCGTCAGCACTCTTTGTAGGAATGGCTTCTACCCACTTAGTAACATAATCAACGACAACAAGAATATGAGTATAACCTTTCGAGGGAGGGAAAGGACCCATAAAGTCAAATCCCCAGCAATCAAAGGGTTCAATAACTAGAGAGTAGTTCATAGGCATTTAATTGTGTCTAGAAATATTACCAACATGCTGACATTCATCACAAGATAAAACAATTTTTCTTGCATCTTTAAAAAGGGTAGGCTAGTAGAAACCTGATTGTAGCACCTTTTGCACAGTTCTATCTCCTGCATGATGTCCTCCATACGCACGACCATGACATTTACACAATATCTCCTTTTGTTCAGCACCTTTCCTATCTACTATATGTAGATCAAACTCTTGTAAAAGCAGCACCCATCTAATAAGCCTAGGCTTAGCATCCTTCTTCGTCATAAGGTATTTAATGGGAGCATGATCAGTATGAATGGTGACTTTTGAGTCTACAATATAGGGTCTAAACTTATCACAAGAAAAAACGACAGCTAGAAATTATTTTTCAGTAGTAGCATAATTCCTTTGAGCAGCGTCTAGAGACTTACTAGCATAATGAATAACGTTTAACTTTTTATCAATTTGTTGCCCAAGGACAACACCTACAGCAGAATCACTAGCATTACCCATTATTTCAAAGGGTAAACTACAATCAGGTGGTTGAACAATAGGGGCTGTAGTGAAAGCCTTCTTAAGAGTTTCAAAAGCTTCCTTACAATCATCATCAAAAATGAAGGGTACATCTTTTTGAAGAAGATTAGTGAGGGGTTTTGATATCCTAGAAAATTCTTTAATAAACCTTCTATAGAAACCAGCATTACCAAGGATACTACAAATACCTTTGATGTCTATTGGACATGGCATCTTCTCAATTGCCTCAACCTTAGCTCTAACAACTTCTATGCCTCTTTCAGAAACTTTATGCCCAAGGACAATCCCTTCATTAACCATGAAGTGGCATTTCTCCCAATTAAGAACAATATTAGTATCTTCACACCTCTGCAAAACTTTATCAAGGTTGTGCAGACAATTATCAAAAGAAGTTCCATAGACAGAAAAGTCATCCATGAACACTTCCACAATTTCCTCACAAAAACCATGAAAGATAGCAGACATGCATCTTTGAAAAGTAGCAGGAGCATTACATAAACCAAAAGGCATACGTCTATAAGCATAAGTTCCGTAAGGGCAAGTAAAAGTAGTTTTTTCTTGATCTTGTTGTTTAACAGCAATTTGAGAGAAACCAGAATAACCATCAAGAAAACAGAAATGGGTCTTTTTAGACAACCTTTCCAACATTTGATCAATAAAAGGAAGCGGGTAGTGATCTTTCTTAGTAACTTTGTTGACTTTCCTAAAATCAATGCACATCCTATAGCCTACTACTATTCTTTCGGGAATAAGCTCATCATTATTATTGGGAACAATAGTAATCCTCCTTTTCTAGGAACACAATGAATAGGACTAACCCATTCACTATCAGCAATAGGATAAATAATACCAGCATCAAGGAGTTTCAATACCTCATTTCTTACCACTTCCTTCATCTTAGGATTTAAACCTCGTTGCTGCTCTACTACTGGATTTGCATCTGGTTCAATATTGATAGAATTCTGACATATAGTAGGTGAAATCCCTATTAAATCATCCAGAGTATAGCCCATTGCTCCTCGGTGTTTCTTCAAAACCTCCAATAACCTTCCTTCTTCCTTCCCTGAAAGTTTAGAGCTAATAATAACATGATATATCTTTTTATCATCAATATAAGCATATTTAAGATTATCAAGGAGAGGTTTTAGATCGAAGACCAGATCCTTTTTAGGTGGCAACGTGGTCCCCAAGTCTTCTACATGCAAGTTATGCTTAAGCATCGTGGGTTGACGACGGAGAATCTCATCAATCTCATTCCTTTCTTCCATGAAGATTTCACTTTCGTGATCTTCCATAAATTCCTGCAAAGCATTGTTAGGAGCAAGATAGATAGAAGCAAGTTGTTCAACTCTAAAATCCTCATTATGGGTCTCCTCTTCCCAAGGTTCTTTAGTAAATTTCGAAAAATTAAACTCATAAGATGCCCCATAAAACTTAGTCAAGATTTTCTCCCTCTTGCAATAAATAATAGCTCCACAAGTACTCAAGAAAGGTCTAGCAAAAATGATAGGATAAGTTTTACTAGCAGCTGAACCAAGTACTAGAAAATCAGAAGGATACTTAATCTTAGCACAAAGAACTTCCACATCTCGTACAATACCAATTGGAGAGATGGTCTCTCTATTAGCAAGGTGAATAACCACATCAATCTCTTCCAATTTGCAGGGACTGATTTCATGCATAATTTCCCTGTAAAGCTCATAAGGAATAGCACTGGAACTTGCACCAATATCACATAAACCATAATAGCAATTATCACCAATTCTAATGGAAAGCAGAGGGACACTAGACTTTTTAGCTCTATTAGGACGTGAGACAATATTAGAAGCATCCTCACAAAAGACTATGTGTCCATCTTCTATGCTTTTAGTAACAAGGTCTTTCACAATTGCTACCACAGGTTCAATGCTTATTTGTTCATCGGGTTTTACAGTTCTCTTTTCACTTTTAGTGATTACACTAGTTATCATAGGATGATCCTTTACCTTATCCGGGAAGGGAATCTTCTCCATATAAGGTTCAAGTAAGATGTGATCAATAGTGCAATACTCAGCACTCCCAACAGGAACACAGTCAACAATATATTTATAAGGTGCATGGTACTTGTTCCATCCCCTTTTTGGAATATCAATATAAGAAGCAAAAGCCCTAAAGCAATTTGTAATAACTTGTAAATCAAGACCATAAGCATTACTAATATTTTGAAAGTCATCAGTTCCCATAAAAGATTCAATGCATTCATTATCATAATTTATACCTGACTTTCTACCTTTGTCATTCTCCCATGCTTCAGCATTGTCTTGAATACGATCCAGAAGATACCATTTAGCTTCTTATTCCATGCGAGTGAATGATCCAGCGCAAGAAGAATCCAATAAATCATTATCATGTAGAGGGAGCCTTGCATAAAAGTTATTGATAATAATATTGTTGGGGAGCTCATGAATGGGACATTTGAGCATTAGTAACTTCAATCTCCCCCAAGCTTGAGCTGTACTCTCTCCATCAAGAGGCCAAAAGTTGTATATTTGATTCCGATCTTTATGAATCTCACTAGGAGGATAAAACTTTGAATAAAAGAGAGGCACTATTTCCTCCCATTCCAGAGCTTGACCATTCTTCAACAGCTTATACCATTCCTCAGCTCTTCCTTTCAGTGATAATGAGAATAACTTCTTATTAACTTGATTTGTAGTAATACCTGCACACTTGAACAACCCGCATAATTCGTGTATAAAGAGTAAATGATCACCGGGTATGGACAGTTCCATCCCCAACATAGTAATTATCAATAAAACGATCAATAATTCTTGTAGGTATTTTAAAAGCATCATTCTCAGGAGGTGGTGGTTCATCTACCAAATAAGAAACTCAGCGGATTATCCATAACGAAAATAAAGCAACTAGCAGAAGTAAACAATACTCACAGTAGAAGTTTCCTATACCAGTTCCACTCTCCAATAGCGCTTCACTCCTGAGCAACGGCGCCAGAAAATAGTCTTGATGACCCACAAGTATAGGGGGTGTATCGTAGTATTTTCGATAAGTAAGAGTGTCGAACCCAACGAGGAGCAGAAGGTGCTGGCTAGTGGTATGGATCAGGAATTCTCTGCAAATACTTAGCGAACGGATTTTTATGGGTTTTTGATAAAGCAAGTAAACAAAGTACAAGTAAATAAAAGAGAGTTTGAATAAATGCAGCAAGTGGCCCAATCCTTTATGCAGCAAAGGACAAGCCGGTTGTATTACTTAAGATGAACAAACGTTATCGAGGACACATGGGAAGACTGTCAAGTGCTTTCGCTTCATATAGTTGATTAATCTTCTTTAGCTTGCTAAGTGTTGTGTGGGTGAACCTGTGCTAATTTACCGACCTTCCTAGGACTAATACATACTTGTGATTATACCCCTTGCAAACATCCTTAAGTACAAGAAAGTAATTAAGGTAGAAACCTAACCACAACTTTAATCTCTAAGACCCTTACGTCCCTTGTGCAATGGTTTCCTAATGGGGGATTAGGTTTCTGTCACTCTCGCAACCCCTACGATTAGTAGCCAAATACACAGTGCATTCCCCTAGGCCCATATAGGTGAAGTGTCATGTCGTCGACGTTCACATGACACCACTAGAAGAAGTACACCACAAATTAAATATCAAACTAGTGAATCTCTCTCAACACAACTCCACTACTAACAACATGACTTCTCCCATGTCCTCAAGAACAAAACGAACTACTCACAAGACATCATATGGATCATGATCAGAGATGGAATAATGTTGTATAACAATCTGAACATTAACAATAATTCAATGGTTCACTCAATAGTATCAACTACAAAGAGTAATCAACACCGGGAAAGTTTCCCCTATGAACTATGCAAGATTCAACCCAATTGTTACAGCAATATGGAGATGGTGATGAGGGTGCTGATGGTGACGATGGTGGTGATGATGATGATGATCCCGATGAAGTCTAGCTTGATGATGGTGTTGATGGCGACGATCTCCCCTCTCCGGGAAGGAATTCCCCCGGTAGAAATCTGTCTGCCGGAGAAATCTTTCTCTCCTGGTGTTTTCTGCCCCGCAGAGGAGGCGGAATCTTTGTGTGGTCGCTCCCCGAGTCTTAGGGTTTCCGGAGGATAATATACGCCAGAGGGGAGTGCCAGGGGTAGACCAGGGCAGCCACACCACCTGGTGGCGCGTCCTAGGGTGGCAAGCGCGCCAGGGGCGGTGTGGCCTCCATGTGCCCCATCTCCAGCCCCCCTTCTGGCTTCCTTCATCTTCTGGAAAAATAGGATTTTTCGTATATTTTCCAGGATTTTCTGATCTTCGCGAATTTTGCCTTCAAACAACACCTTTTCTATCAGAATCCTCACTGCTGCGCTCCATGCTCCCAAAGTCATCAACCATGCAAAAACAGATGAAATAACATAAGTATCACCTCTCAATACGAAATATATCAATGAAAGCAGTGAATTATGATACAGAATAGTGATGAAAAATGGACGTATTAGCAATGCAAATCGCCCTAGAACCCCAAAACGACGTGCTTTTGGTCATATCGCTCAAACTTGTATCGGGTCTTACAGTCATTGTAAATCGCACTGGAACCCCAAAACTGTGGGCAATAGCTCATGAAAATGGCCATAAAGCACGAATACGATGAGTTTTTGGTCATATATCTCGAACCTATATCGCGTCTTACTATCATTGTACATCGCCCTAGAACCCCAAAACCGTGGGCAATGGCTCATGAAAACGGCCATAAAATGCGAAAACGACGTACTTATGGTCATATCTCTCAAACAGGTATCGGGTCTTATAGTCATTGTAAATCACCCCAGAACCCCAAAACCGTGGGCAATAGGTCTTGAGAACAACCATAAAACGCGAATACGACGAGTTTTTGGTCATATCTCTCAAACTTGTATCGGGTCTTACGGTCATTGTAAATCGCCCTATAACACCTTGTAGGAAATAGCTCTTGAGAACGGCCGTAAAACGCGAAAATGAAGTGTTTTTTGGTCAAATCTCTCAAACATGTAGCGGGTCTTACTGTTATTGTAAATCGCCCTGGAACCCCAAAATTGTGGGTAATAGCTCATGAAAACGGCCATAAAGCGTGAACAGGGCGTCTTTTTGGTCATATCTCTCAAAATGTATTGGGTCCTACAGGCCATGCAAATCGTCCTAGAACCCCAAAACAACGTGATTTTGGTCATATCGCTCAAAGTTGTATCGGGTCCTACAGTCATTGTAAATCGCCCTGGAACCCCAAAACTGTGGGTAATAGCTCATGAAAACGGCCATAAAACACGAAAACAACGAGTTTTTGGTCATATCTCTCAAACTTGTATCGGGTGTTACGGTCATTGTAAATCGCCATACAACCCCAAAACTGTGGATAATTACTCATGAAAACGGCCATAAAACACGAAAATGATGAGTTTTTTGTCATATCTCTCAAACTTGTATTGGGTCTTTCGGTCATTGTAAATCGCCTTGGAACCCCAAAACTGTGGGCAATAGCTCATGGAAACGGCCATAAAACGCGAATAAGACGAGTTTTTGGTGATATCTGTCAAACATGTATCGGGTCTTACTGTCGTTGTAAATCACCCTAAACCCCCAAAACCGTGGACAATAGCACATGAAAATGGCCATAAAACACGAATACGACGAGTTTTTGTCATATTTCTCGAACTTGTATCGGGTCTTACGGTCATTGTAAATCACCCCAGAACCCCAAAACCGTGGGAAATAGCTCATGAAAGCGGCCATAAAACGCGAATACGACGAGTTTTTGTTCATATCTCTCAAACATGTACCGACTCTTACGATCTTTGTAAATCACCATAGAAGCCCAAAACTACGGGAAATAGCTCATGAAAACGGCCATTAAATGCGGAAAACACAAGTTTTTCGTCATATCTCTCAAACATGTACCAGCTCTTACGGTCATTGTAAATCGCCATAGAACCCCAAAACTGTGGGCAGCTCATGTAAATGGCCATAAAGCACGAATACGACGAGTTTTTGGTCATATATCTCAAACATGTATCCGGTCTTATGCATTATAAATCACCCTAGAACCCTAAAACCGTGGGCAATAGCTCATGAAAACTGTCATAAAATACGAAAACGACGTGGTTTTGGTCATATCTCTCAAACTTGTATCGGGTCTTACAGTCATTGTAAATCGCCCTAGAAAACGTCCATAAAGCGCGAATACGACGTTGGTAATAGCTCATGAAAACGTCCATAAAGCGCGAATACGACGTGTTTTTGGTCATATCTCTCAAACATGTATCGGGTCTTACTATCGTTGTAAATCACCCAAGAACCCCAAAACAGTTGGCAATAGGTCATGAAAACAACCATAAAGCGCGAATACGACAAGTTTTTGGTCATATCTCTCAAACTTGTATCGGGTCTTACGGTCATTATAAATCGCCCTATCACCCCCAAAATGTAGGCAATAGCTCTTGAGAACGGCCGTAAAACGCGAAAACGACAAGTTTTTAGTCAAATCTCTCAAACATCTATTGGGTCTTACCATTATTGTAAATCGCCTTGGAACGCCAAAAATATGGGTAATAGCTCGTGAAAACAGCCATAAAGCGTGAATAAAACGTGCTTTAGGTCATATGTTTCAAAATGTATTGGGTCCTACGGGCAATGCAAATCGCCCTAGAACCCCAAAACGACATGCTTTTGGTCATATCGCTCAAACTTGTATCGGGTCTTACAGTCATTGTAAATCACCCTTGAAGCCCAAAACTTTGAGCAATAGCTCATGAAAACGTCCATAAAACACGAAAACGACGTGCTTTTGGTCATATCTCACAAACTTGTATAGGGTCTTACAGTTATTGTAAATCGCCCTAGAACCCAAAATCTGCGGGTAATAGCTCATGAAAACGACCATAAAACACGAAAACGACGAGTTTTTGGTCATATCTCTCAAACTTGTATCGGGTCTTTCTATCGAAGTAAATCGCCCTAGAACCCCAAAACTATGGGTAATAGCTCATGAAAACAGCCATAAAACACGAAAACGACAAGTTTTTGGACATATCTCTCAAACTTGTAGCGGGTCTTACTATCGTTGTAAATCGCCCTAGAACCCCAAAATAGTCGGAAATAGCTCATGAAAACAGCCATAAAACGCGAATACGACGAGTTTTTCGTCATATCTCTCAAACTTGTATCGGGTCTTACGGTCATTATAATGGCCCTAGAAACCCAAAACTGTGAGCAATAGCTCATGAAAACGGCCATAAAACATGAAAACGACGAGTTTTTGGTCATATCTCTCAAACTTGTATCGGGTCTTACTGTCGTTGTAAATCGCCCTAGTACCCAAAAACTGTGGGTATTAGCTCGTGAAAACGGCCAGAAAACACGAAAAAGACGAGTTTTTGGTCATATCGCTCAAACTTGTATCGGGTCTTACTATTGTTGTAAATCGCCCTAGAACCCCAAAACTAGGAGCAATATCTCATGAAAACGGCCAAAAACCACGAATACGACGAGTTTTTGATCATATCTCTCAAACTTTTATCGGGTCTTACTGTCATTGTAAATATCCCTAGAACTCCAAAACAGTGGGCAATAGCTCATGAAAACGACCATAAAACACGAAAACAACGAGTTTTTGGTCATATCTCTCAAACATGTCGTTGTAAATCACCCTAGAACCCCAAAACTGTGGGTAGCTCACGAAAACGGCCATGAAACACGAAAACGACAAGTTTTTTATCATATCTCTCAAACTTGTATTGGGTCTTACTATCGTTGTAAATCGCCCTAAAACCCCAAAACTGTGGGTAATAGCTCATGGAAACGGCCATAAAACACGAAAACGACAAGTTTTTGGACATATCTCTCAAACTTGTATCGGGTCTTACTATCGTTGTAAATCGCCCTAGAACCCCAAAATAGTGGGCAATAGCTCATGAAAACGGCCATAAAACATGAAAACGACGAGTTTTTGGTCATATCTCTCAAACTTGTATCGGGTCTTACTATTGTTGTAAATCGCCCAAGAACCCCAAAACTGTGAGCAATAGCTCATGAAAATGGCCATAAAACACGAATACGACAAGTTTTTGATCATATCTCTCAAACTTTTATCGAGTCTTACTGTCGTTGTAAATCACCCTAGAACTCCAAAACAGTGGGCGATAGCTCATGAAAACGGCCATAAAACACGAATACCACGAGTTTTTGGTCATATCTCTCAAACATGTATCAGGTCTTACTATCGTTGTAAATCAACCTCGAACCCCAGAACCGTGAGCAATAGCTCATGAAAATGACCATAAAACACGAAAACGACGAGTTTTTGGTCATATCACTCAAACTTGTATCCGGTCTTACTGTCGTTGTAAATCGCCCAAGAACCCCAAAACTGGAGGTAATAGCTCATGAAAACGGCCATAAAACACGAAAACGACAAGTTTTTGGTCGTATCTCTCAAACTTGTATCGGGTCTTAATGTTGTTGTAAATCGCCCTAGAACCCCAAAACTGTGAGCAATAGCTCATGAAAACGGCCATAACAAACGAAAAGGACGAGTTTTGATCGTATCTCTCAAAGTTTTATCGGGTCTTACTGTCGTTGTAAATCGCCCTACAACCCCAAAACAGTGGGCAATAGCTCATGAAAACGGCCATAAAACACGAATACGGCGAGTTTTTGGTCATATCTCTCAAACATGTATCAGGTCTTACTGTCGTTCTAAACCGCCCTAGAACCCTAAAACCGTGAAACCATAAAACAATAAAATGACGAGTTTTTTGTCATATCTCTCAGACTTGTATCTGGTCTTACGGTCATTGTAAATCGCCCTGGAACCCAAAAACTGTTGGTAATAGCTCATGAAAACGGCCATAAAGCGCGAATACAATGATTGTTTGGTCATATCTCTCCAACTTATATCGGGTCTTACGGTCACTGTAAATCGACCTGGAACCCCAAAACTATGGGTAGTAGCTCATGAAAACAGCCATAAAACGCGAATACGTCAAGTTTTTCGTCATATCTCTCAAACTTGTATCGGGTCTTACGGTCATTGTAATGGCCCTAGAAACCCAAAACCGTGAGCAATAGCTCATGAAAACGGCCATAAACCATGAAAACGACGAGTTTTTGGTCATATCTCTCAAACTTCTATCGGGTCTTACTGTCGTTGTATATCGCCCTAGTACCCAAAAACTGTGGGTATTAGCTCATGAAAACGGCCAGAAAACACGAAAAAGACGAGTTTTTGGTCATATCGCTCAAACTTGTATCGGGTCTTACTATTGTTGTAAATCGCCCTAGAACCCCAAAACTAGGAGCAATATCTCATGAAAACGGCCAAAAACCACGAATACGACGAGTTTTTGATCATATCTCTCAAACTTTTATCGGGTCTTACTGTCATTGTAAATATCCCTAGAACTCCAAAACAGTGGGCAATAGCTCATGAAAACGACCATAAAACACGAAAACAACGAGTTTTTGGTCATATCTCTCAAACATGTCGTTGTAAATCACCCTAGAACCCCAAAACTGTGGGTAGCTCACGAAAACGGCCATGAAACACGAAAACGACAAGTTTTTTATCATATCTCTCAAACTTGTATTGGGTCTTACTATCGTTGTAAATCGCCCTAAAACCCCAAAACTGTGGGTAATAGCTCATGGAAACGGCCATAAAACACGAAAACGACAAGTTTTTGGACATATCTCTCAAACTTGTATCGGGTCTTACTATCGTTGTAAATCGCCCTAGAACCCCAAAATAGTGGGCAATAGCTCATGAAAACGGCCATAAAACATGAAAACGACGAGTTTTTGGTCATATCTCTCAAACTTGTATCGGGTCTTACTATTGTTGTAAATCGCCCAAGAACCCCAAAACTGTGAGCAATAGCTCATGAAAATGGCCATAAAACACGAATACGACAAGTTTTTGATCATATCTCTCAAACTTTTATCGAGTCTTACTGTCGTTGTAAATCACCCTAGAACTCCAAAACAGTGGGCGATAGCTCATGAAAACGGCCATAAAACACGAATACCACGAGTTTTTGGTCATATCTCTCAAACATGTATCAGGTCTTACTATCGTTGTAAATCAACCTAGAACCCCAAAACCGTGAGCAATAGCTCATGAAAATGACCATAAAACACGAAAACGATGAGTTTTTGGTCATATCACTCAAACTTGTATCCGGTCTTACTGTCGTTGTAAATCGCCCAAGAACCCCAAAACTGGAGGTAATAGCTCATGAAAACGGCCATAAAACACGAAAACGACAAGTTTTTGGTCGTATCTCTCAAACTTGTATCGGGTCTTAATGTTGTTGTAAATCGCCCTAGAACCCCAAAACTGTGAGCAATAGCTCATGAAAACGGCCATAACAAACGAAAAGGACGAGTTTTTGATCGTATCTCTCAAAGTTTTATCGGGTCTTACTGTCGTTGTAAATCGCCCTACAACCCCAAAATAGTGGGCAATAGCTCATGACAACGGCCATAAAACACGAATACGACGAGTTTTTGGTCATATCTCTCAAACATGTATCAGGTCTTACTGTCGTTGTAAACCGCCCAAGAACCCTAAATTCGTGAAAACATAAAACACGAAAATGACGAGTTTTTTGTCATATCTCTCAGACTTGTATATGGTCTTACGGTCATTGTAAATCGCCCTGGAACCCAAAAACTGTTGGTAATAGCTCATGAAAGGGGCCATAAAGCGCGAATACAACGATTGTTTGGTCATATCTCTCAAACTTATATCGGGTCTTACGGTCACTGTAAATCGACCTGGAACCCCAAAACTATGGGTAGTAGCTCATGAAAACAGCCATAAAACGCGAATACGTCAAGTTTTTCGTCATATCTCTCAAACTTGTATCGGGTCTTACGGTCATTGTAATGGCCCTAGAAACCCAAAACCGTGAGCAATAGCTCATGAAAACGGCCATAAACCATGAAAACGACGAGTTTTTGGTCATATCTCTCAAACTTCTATCGGGTCTTACTGTCGTTGTATATCGCCCTAGTACCCAAAAACTGTGGGTATTAGCTCATGAAAACGGCCAGAAAACACGAAAAAGACGAGTTTTTGGTCATATCGCTCAAACTTGTATCGGGTCTTACTATTGTTGTAAATCGCCCTAGAACCCCAAAACTGGGAGCAATATCTCATGAAAACGGCCAAAAACCACGAATACGACGAGTTTTTGATCATATCTCTCAAACTTTTATCGGGTCTTACTGTCATTGTAAATATCCCTAGAACTCCAAAACAGTGGGCAATAGCTCATGAAAACGACCATAAAACACGAAAACAACGAGTTTTTGGTCATATCTCTCAAACATGTCGTTGTAAATCACCCTAGAACCCCAAAACTGTGGGTAGCTCACGAAAACGGCCATGAAACACGAAAACGACAAGTTTTTTATCATATCTCTCAAACTTGTATTGGGTCTTACTATCGTTGTAAATCGCCCTAAAACCCCAAAACTGTGGGTAATAGCTCATGAAAACGGCCATAAAACACGAAAACGACAAGTTTTTGGACATATCTCTCAAACATGTATCGGGTCTTACTATCGTTGTAAATCGCCCTAGAACCCCAAAATAGTGGGCAATAGCTCATGAAAACGGCCATAAAACATGAAAACGACGAGTTTTTGGTCATATCTCTCAAACTTGTATCGGGTCTTACTATTGTTGTAAATCGCCCAAGAACCCCAAAACTGTGAGCAATAGCTCATGAAAATGGCCATAAAACACGAATACGACAAGTTTTTGATCATATCTCTCAAACTTTTATCGAGTCTTACTGTCGTTGTAAATCACCCTAGAACTCCAAAACAGTGGGCGATAGCTCATGAAAACGGCCATAAAACACGAATACCACGAGTTTTTGGTCATATCTCTCAAACATGTATCAGGTCTTACTATCGTTGTAAATCAACCTAGAACCCCAAAACCGTGAGCAATAGCTCATGAAAATGACCATAAAACACGAAAACGACGAGTTTTTGGTCATATCACTCAAACTTGTATCCGGTCTTACTGTCGTTGTAAATCGCCCAAGAACCCCAAAACTGGAGGTAATAGCTCATGAAAACGGCCATAAAACACGAAAACGACAAGTTTTTGGTCGTATCTCTCAAACTTGTATCGGGTCTTAATGTTGTTGTAAATCGCCCTAGAACCCCAAAACTGTGAGCAATAGCTCATGAAAACGGCCATAACAAACGAAAAGGACGAGTTTTTGATCGTATCTCTCAAAGTTTTATCGGGTCTTACTGTCGTTGTAAATCGCCCTACAACCCCAAAATAGTGGGCAATAGCTCATGACAACGGCCATAAAACACGAATACGACGAGTTTTTGGTCATATCTCTCAAACATGTATCAGGTCTTACTGTCGTTGTAAACCGCCCAAGAACCCTAAATTCGTGAAAACATAAAACACGAAAACGACGAGTTTTTTGTCATATCTCTCAGACTTGTATATGGTCTTACGGTCATTGTAAATCGCCCTGGAACCCAAAAACTCTTGGTAATAGCTCATGAAAGGGGCCATAAAGCGCGAATACAACGATTGTTTGGTCATATCTCTCAAACTTATATCGGGTCTTACGGTCACTGTAAATCGACCTGGAACCCCAAAACTATGGGTAGTAGCTCATGAAAACAGCCATAAAACGCGAATACGTCAAGTTTTTCGTCATATCTCTCAAACTTGTATCGGGTCTTACGGTCATTGTAATGGCCCTAGAAACCCAAAACCGTGAGCAATAGCTCATGAAAACGGCCATAAACCATGAAAACGACGAGTTTTTGGTCATATCTCTCAAACTTCTATCGGGTCTTATTTTCGTTATAAATCGCCCTAGTACCCAAAAACTGTGGGTATTAGCTCATGAAAACGGCCAGAAAACACGAAAAAGACGAGTTTTTGGTCATATCGCTCAAACTTGTATCGGGTCTTACTATTGTTGTAAATCGCCCTAGAACCCCAAAACTGGGAGCAATATCTCATGAAAACGGCCAAAAACCACGAATACGACGAGTTTTTGATCATATCTCTCAAACTTTTATCGGGTCTTACTGTCGTTGTAAATATCCCTAGAACTCCAAAACAGTGGGCAATAGCTCATGATAACGGCCATAAAACGCGAATACAATGAGTTTTTGGTCATATCTCTCAAACATGTATCGGGTCTTACCGTCATTGTAAATTGCCCTAGAACCCCAATATTGTGGGTAATAGCTCATGAAAGCGGCCATAAAACACGAAAACGACATGTTTTTGGTCATATCTCTCAAACTTGTATCGGGTCTTACTGTTGCTGTAAACGGCCTAGAACCCCAAAACTGTGAGCAAATAGCCCATGAAAACGGCCATAAAAGACGAAAACGACGAGTTTTTGATCATATCTCTCTAACTTTTACCGGGTCTTACGGTCATTGTAAATCGCTCTAGAACCCTAAAACAGTGGGCAATAGCTCATGAAAATGGCCACAAAACGCGAACACGACGAGTTTTTGGTCATATCTCTCAAACTTATATCGGGTCTTATTGTCGTTATAAATCGCCCTGGTACCCAAAAACTGTGGGTACTAGCTCATGAAAACGACCAGAAAACACGAAAAAGACGAGTTTTTGGTCATATCTCTCAAACTTGTATCGGGTCTTACTGTTGTTGTAAATCGCCCTAGAACCCCAAAACTGTGAGCAATATCTCATGAAAACGGCCATAAAACACGAATACGACGAGTTTTTGATCAGATCTCTCAATCTTTTATCGGGTCTTACTGTCATTGTAAATCTCCATAGAACTCCAAAATAGTGGGCAATAGCTCATGAAAACGACCATAAAACACGAAAACAACGAGTTTTTGGTCATATCTCTCAAACATGTCGTTGTAAATCACCCTAGAACCCCAAAAGTGTGGGTAATAGCTCATGAAAACGGCCATAAAACATGAAAACGACGAGTTTTTGGTCATATCTCTCAAACTTGTATCGGGTCTTATTGTCGTTATAAATCGCCCTGGTACCCAAAAACTGTGGGTACTAGCTCATGAAAACGGCCATAAAACACGAAAAAGACGAGTTTTTGGTCATATCTCTCAAACTTGTATCGGGTCTTACTATTGTTGTAAATCGCCCTAGAACACCAAAACTGTGAGCAATATCTCATTAAAACGGCCATAAAACACGAATACGACGAGTTTTTGATCATATCTCTCAAACTTTTATCGGGTCTTACTGTCATTGTAAATCGCCCTAGAACCCCAAAACTGTGGGTAATAGCTCCTGAAAACGGCCATGAAACACGAAAACGACAAGTTTTTTATCATATCTCTCAAACTTGTATCGGGTCTTACAATTGTTGTAAATCGCCCTAGAACCCCAAAATAGTGGGCAATAGCTCATGAAAACGGCCATAAAACATGAAAACGACGAGGTTTTGGTCATATCTCTCAAACTCGTATCGGGTCTTACTGTTGTTGTAAATCGCCCTAGAACCCAAAACTGTGAGCAATAGCTCATGAAAATGGCCATAAAACACGAATATGACGAGTTTTTGATCATATCTCTCAAACTTTTATCGGGTCTTAATGTCGTTGTAAATCACCCTAGAACTCCAAAACAGTGGGCAATAGCTCATGAAAACGGCCATAAAAAACGAATACCACGAGTTTTTGGTCATATCTCTCAAACATGTATCAGTTATTCCTATCGTTGTAATCAACCTAGAACCCCATAATCGTGAGCAATAGCTCATGAAAACGACCATAAAACACGAAAACGACGAGTTTTTGGTCATATCTCTCAAACTTGTATTCGGTCTTACTGTCGTTGTAAATTGCCCTAGAACCTCAAAACTTGGGTTAATAGCTCAAGAAAACGGCCATGAAACATGAAAACGACAAGTTTTTGGTCGTATCTCTCAAACTTGTATCGGGTATTAATGTTGTTGTAAATCGCCCTAGAACCCCAAAACTGTGAGCAATAGCTCATGAAAACGGCCATAACACACGAAAGGACGAGTTTTTGATCATGTCTCTCAAAGTTTTATCGGCTCTTACTATCGTTGTAAATCGCCCTAGAACCCCAAAACAGTGGGCAATAGCTCATGAAAACGGCCATAAAACATGAAACAACGAGTTTTTTGTCATATCTCTCAAACTTGTATCGGGTCTTACTTTCGTTGTAAATCACCCTGGAACCCCAAAACTATGGGTAATAGCTCATGAAAACGGCCATAAAGCGCGAATACGACTAGTTTTTGATCATATCTCTCAAACATTTATCAGGTCTTACTATCGTTGTAAATCACCGTAGAACCCCGAAATTGTGGGCAATAGCTCATGAAACGGCCATAAAAAACAAATACGACGAGTTTTTGGTCATATCTCTCAAACATGTATCGGGTCTTACTGTCGTTGTAAATCGCCCTATAACCCCAACCGTGGGCAATAGCTCACGAAATCAGCCATAAAACGCGAATACAATGAGCTTTTGGTCATATCTCTCAAACTTGTATCGGGTCTTACCGTCATTGTAAATTGCTCTGGAACCCCAATATTGTGGGTAATAGCTCATGAAAATGGCCATAAAACACGAAAACGACAATTTTTTGCTCATATCTCTCAAACTTGTGTCGGGTCTTACTGTTGCTGTAAACGCCCTAGAACCCCAAAACTGTGAGCAATAGCCCATGAAAACGGCCATAAAACACGAAAACGACGAGTTTTTGATCATATCTCTCTAACTTTTACCGGTCTTACGGTCATTGTAAATCGCTCTAGAACCCTAAAACAGTGGGCAGTAGCTCATGAAAAACGGCCACAAAACGCGAATACGACGAGTTTTTAGTCATATCGCTCAAACTTATATCGGGTCTTATTGTCGTTTATAAATCGGCCCTGGTACCCAAAAACTATGGGTACTAGCTCATGAAAACGGCCAGAAAACACGAAAAAGACGAGTTTTTGGTCATATCTCTCAAACTTGTATCGGGTCTTACTATTGTTGTAAATCGCCCTAGAACCCCAAAACTATGAGAATATCTCATGAAAACGGCCACAAAACACGAATACGACGAGTTTTTGATCATATCTTCTCAAACTTTTATCGGGTCTTAGTGTCATTGTAAATCTTCGTAGAACTCCAAAACAATGGGCAATATCTCATGAAAACGGCCATAAAACACGAAAACAACGAGTTTTTGGTCATATCTCTCAACCATGTTGTTGTAAATCACCCTAAACCCAAAACAGTGGGTAATAGCTCATGAAAACGGCCATGAAACACGAAAAACGACAAGTTTTTTATCATATTCTCTCAAACTTGTATCGGGTCTTACTATCGTTGTAAATTGCCCTAGAACCCCAAAATAGTGGGCAATAGCTCATGAAAACGGCCATAAAACATGAAAACGACGAGGTTTTGGTCATATCTCTCAAACTTGTATCGGGTCTTACTATTGTTGTAAATCACCCTAGAACTCCAAAACAGTGGGCAATAGCTCATGAAAACGGCCATAAAGCGCGAATACGACTAGTTTTGATCATATCTCTCAAACATCTATCAGGTCTTACTATCGTTGTAAATCGTCGTAGAACCCCCAAATTGTGGGCAATAGCTCATGAAACGGCGATAAAACCAAATACGACGAGTTTTTGGTCATATCTCTCAACATGTATCGGGTCTTACTGGTCGTTGTAAATCTCCCCTATAACCCCAACCGTGGGCAATAGCTCATGAAAACGCCATAAAACGCGAATACAATGAGTTTACTTGGTCATATCTCTCAAACTTGTATCGGGTCTTACCGTCATTGTAAATTGCCCTAGACCCCAATATTGTGGGTAATAGCTCATGAAAACGGCATAAAACACGAAAACGACATGTTTTTGGTCATATCTCTCAAAACTTGTATCGGGTCTAAACTGTTGCTTGTAACGCCCTAGAAGCCCCAAAACTGTGAGCAAATAGCCCATGAAACGGCCATAAAACACGAAAACGACGAGTTTTTGATCATATCTCT
>OU342741.1:3414513-3437353 GCA_910589775.1 Avena eriantha
ATGAAAACGACCATAAAACACGAAAACGATCGAGTTTTTGGTCATATCTCTCAAACTTGTATTCGGTCTTACTGTCGTGTAAATCGCCCTAGAACCCCAAAACTGTGGGTAATAGCTCATGAAAACGGCCATGAAACACGAAAACGACAAGTTTTTGATCATATCTCTCAAACTTGTATCGGGTCTTACTATTGTTGTAAAATCGCCCTAGAACCCCAAAATAGTAGGCAATAGCTCATGAAAACGGCCATAAACATGAAAAACGACGAGGTTTTGGTCATATCTCTCAAACTTGTATCGGGTCTTACTGTTGTTGTAAAATCGCCCTAGAACCCCCAAAACTGTGAGCAATATCTCTTGAAAACGGCCATAAACACGAATACGACGAGTTTTTGATCATATCTCTCAAACTTTTATCGGGTCTTACTGTCATTGTAAATCTCCATAGAACTCCAAAATAGTGGGCAATAGCTCATGAAAACGACCATAAAACACGAAAACAACGAGTTTTGGTCATATCTCTCTGACTTGTATCTGGTCTTACGGTCATTGTAAATCGCCCTGGAACCCAAACACTGTTGGTAATAGCTCATGAAACGGCCCATAAAGCGCGAATACAACGATTGTTTGGTCATATCTCTCAAACTTATATCGGGTCTTATGGTCACTGTAAATCGACCTGGAACCCCAAACTATGGGTAGTAGCTCATGAAAACAGCCATAAAACGCGAATACGTCAAGTTTTTTCGTCATATCTCTCAAACTTGTATCGGGTCTTACGGTCATTGTAATGGCCCTAGAAACCTAAAACCGTGAGCAATAGCTCATGAAAACGGCCATAAAACATGAAAACGTCGAGTTTTTGGTCATATCTCTCAAACTTGTATCGGGTCCTATTGTCGTTATAAATCGCCCTCGTACCCAAAAACTGTGGGTACTAGCTCCTGAAAATGGCCATAAAACACGAAAAAGACGAGTTTTTGGTCATATCTCTCAAACTTGTATCAGGTCTTACTATTGTTGTAAATCGCCCTAGAACCCCAAAACTGTGAGCAATATCTCATGAAAACGGCCATAAAATACGAATACGACGAGTTTTTGATCATATCTCTCAAACTTTTATCGGGTCTAACTGTCATTGTAAATCTCCCTAAAACTCCAAAAAAGTGGGCAATAGCTCATGAAAAACGACCATAAACACGAAAACAACGAGTTTTTGGTCATATCTCTCAAACATGTCGTTGTAAATCACCCTAGAACCCCAAAACTGTGGGTAATAGCTCATGAAAACGGCCATGAAACACGAAAACGACAAGTTTTTTATCATATCTCTCAAACTTGTATCGGGTCTTACTATTGTTGTAAATCGCCTAGAACCCCAAAATAGTGGGCAATAGCTCATGAAAACGGCCATAAAACATGAAAACGACGAGGTTTTTGGTCATATCTCTCAAACTTGTATCGGGTCTTACTGTTGTTGTAAACCGCCCTAGAACCCCAAAACTGTGAGCAATATCTCATGAAAACGGCGAGTTTTTTGTCATATCTCTCAAACTTATATCGGGTCTTACTGTCGTTGTAAATCGCCCTGGACCCCAAAACTATGGGTAATAGCTCATGAAAACGACCATAAAGCGCGAATACGACTAGTTTTTGATCATATCTCTCAAACATCTATCTGATAGGTTCGTAGCATGGAAAACAAAAAAATTCTACCGCAAGAACGAACAAAACCTAGATCTAATCTAGATAAAAGCCAAGATCTAATCTATTAGACATGAGCAACGAGATAGATAGGAACTAACCCTCGTAGATCCGAAAGCGTTAACGAGATTAGATCTCGTGGTTGATGTAGTCGATCACTTGCCGATCTCAAGATCGTGTGGACGATCCTTCCGGCGTCGCGCTCCAGCAGCGCTTCCGCAGTCGGTCAAGTGGACGATCCTTCCGGCGCCGCGATTCGGCAGCGCTTCCGTAGTCAGTCACACGTGCGGAGTCGAAGCAGACCTTCCTCTCCCCGTTCCAGCGAGCAGCGGAGGTAGTAGATCTTCTCCACGGAATCCCAGCAGCACGACGGCGTGGTGGTGGTGGTGGAGTAGAGAATTCTGCAGGGCTTCGCCTATGCCTGTGCAGAAGATGGTGGAGGAGAGAGGCAGCAGAGATTGGGTGTTATGAGAGCAGGGGAGGAGGGGGCGCCCCTGCCCCTCTATTTATAGAAGGGAGGCGCCTAGGGAGGGGGAGTCCTTGTAGGACTCCCCTCCCTTGTAGGCCGGCGGATTGGAGGTGGGGGGAGGAGTCCTCCTCCCCCACGACTCCGTATCTTGACCCACCAGGACTCCTTGATCCCTATCTTGATTTTCAAGCAAACTCCAAGATATCTTCTAGAACCATCCGGAACATTCCGAAACCTTCTAGAATCCTCATACAAACACTCCGGAACATTTCCTAACTTAGAAAATGATCCCCTATATATGAATCTTATTCTCCGGACCATTCCGGATCTCCTCGTGATGTCCAGAATCCAATCCGAGACTCTGAACAACATTCGGTCTCCAACGCACATTCCATATCTACTTAAAACAACTTCGAACCTTAAGTGTGTCACCCTACGGTTCGTGAATATGTCGACATGATAGAGACACATCTCCTATCAATAACCATCAGCGGGACCTGGAGATCCATAATGGCTCCCACATACTCAACGATGACTTCGCGATCGATTGAACCACTTACATATGAAACTAATTCCCTTTGTCTCGCGACACTATACTTATCCGAGGTTTGATCGTCGGTATCTCCATACCTAGTTCTACCTCGTTACTGATACGTACTCTTTACTCGTTCCGTGATATGTCATCCCTTGTGACCTAGTCACATGCTTGCAAGCTAACTAGATGATTTTCCACCGAGAGGGCCCAGAGCATATCTATCCGTCATATGGATGGACAAATCCCAATCTTGGTTCATGCGCTTCAACACATACTTTCAGAATACCCAATGACACTTTTATAACCACCCAGTTACGAAGCGGCGTTTGATGTCATCAAAGTATCCATCCGGTGATGGTGATTAACATAACCTCATGGTTGAAGGAATAGGTTACTATGTATTTGAAAGCTTACAGCAATACGAACTTAATGACTTGATCTTATGCTACGCTTACTATGGGTGTGCATCCATCACATCATTCTCCTAATGATATAACCTTGTTATTAGTCACATCCTAATGTGCATGATCAGGAAACCATGATCATCAATTAATCAACAAGCTAGTTGAACAAGAGGATTACTAGGGACTCTCTTATGTTTACAAAACACACATGTATTAGTGTTTTCTAATAATACAATTATATCATGGGATGTAAACATTCATCATAAACACAAAGATATAATAATAATAATCACTTTTAATATTGCCTCTTGGGCATATCTCCAACACTATCGGGTCTTACTGTCGTTGTAAATCGTCGTAGAACCCCAAAATTGTGGGCAATAGCTCATAAAACGGCCATAAAACACGAATACGACGAGTTTTTGGTCATATCTCTCAAACATGTATCAGGTCTTACTATCGTTGTAAATCGCCCTATAACCCCAATCGTGGGCAATAGCTCATGAAAACGACCATAAAACGCGAATACACCGAGTTTTTGGTCATATCTCTCAAACTTGTATCGGGTCTTACCGTCATTGTAAATCGCCCTGGAACCCCAAAATTGTGGGTAATAAGCTCATGAAAACGGCCATAAAACACGAAAACGACAAGTTTTTGGTCATATCTCTCAAACTTGTATAGGGTCTTACTCTTGCTGTAAATCACCATAGAACCCCAAAACTGTGAGCAATAGCCCATGAAAACGGCCTTAAAACACGAAAGCGACGAGATTTTGATCATATCTCTCTAACTTTTATCGGGTCTTATTTTCGTTGTAAATCGCCCTAGAACCCTAAAACAGTGGGCAATAGGTCATGAAAACGGCCACAAAAGGCGAATACGACAAGTTTTTGGTCATATCTCTCAAACATGTAGCGGGTCTTACTATCATTGTAAATCGCCCTAGAACCCCAAAGCCATGAGCGCTCATGAAAACGGCCATAAAACACGAAAACGACGAGTTTTTTGGTCATATCTCTCAAACTTGTATTCGGTCTTACTGTCGTTGTAAATCGCCCTAGAACCCCAAAACTGTGGGTAATACCTCATGAAAACGGCCGTAAAACACGAAAACGACAAGTTTTTCGACATATCTCTCAAACTTGTATCGGGTCTTACTATCGTTGTAAATCGCCCTAGAACCCCAAAATAGTGGGAAATAGCTCATGAAAACGGCCATAAAACATGAAAACGACGAGTTTTTGGTCATATCTCTCAAACTTGTATCGGGTTTTACTGTCGTTGTAAATCGCCCTGGAACCGAAAAACTGTGGGTACTAGCTCATGAAAACGGCCATAAAACACGAAAAGACGAGTTTTTGGTCATATCTCTCAAACTTGTATCGGGTCTTACTGTTGTTATAAATCGCCCTAGAACCCCAAAACTATGAGCAATAGCTCATGAAAACGGCCATAAAACACGAATACGATGAGTTTTTGATCATATCTCTCAAACTTTTATCGGGTCTTACTATCATTGTAATTCACCCTAGAACTCCAAAACAGTGGGCAATAGCTCATGAAAACGTCCATAAAACACGAATACAACGATTTTTTGGTCATATCTCTCAAACATGTATCTCGTCTTACTATTGTTGTAAATCAACCTAGAACCTCAAAACCGTGAGCAATAGCTCATGAAAACGACTATAAAACACGAAAACGACGAGTTTTTGGTCATATCTCTCAAACTTGTATTGGGTCTTACTGTCGTTGTAAATCTCCCGAGAACCCCAAAATTATGGGTAATAGCTCATGAAAACGGCCATGAAGCACGAAAACGACAAGTTTTTGGTCGTATCTCTCAAACTTGTATCGGGTCTTACTGTTGTTGTAAATCGCCCTACAACCCCAAAACTTTCAGCAATAGCTCATGAAAACGACCATACAACACAAAAAGGACGAGTTTTTGATCATATCTCTCAAACTTTTATCGGGTCTTACTATCGTTGTAAATCTCCCTAGAACCCCAAAACAGTGGGCAATAGCTCATGAAAACGGCCATAAAACACGAATACGACGAGTTTTTGGTCATATCTCTCAAACATGTATCAGGTCTTACTGTCGTTGTAAACCGCCCTAAAACCCCAAAACCGTGAGCAATAGCTGATGAAACCAACCATAAAACACGAGAACGACGAGTTTTTGGTCATATCTCTCAAACTTCTATCTGGTCTTATGGTCATTGTAAATCGCCCTGGAACCCAAAAACTGTGGGTAATAGCTCATGAAAACGGCCATAAAGCGCGAATACAACGATTGTTTGGTCATATCTCTCAAACTTATATCGGGTCTTACGGTCATTGTAAATCGACCTGGAACCCCAAAACTATGGGTAGTAGCTCATGAAAACAGCAATAAAACGCGAATACGTCGAGATTTTCGTCATATCTCTCAAACTTGTATCGGGTCTTACGGTCATTGTAATGGCACTAGAAACCCAAAACCGTGAGCAATAGCTCATGAAAACGGCGACAAAACATGAAAACGACGAGTTTTTGGTCATATCTCTCAAACTTGTACCGGGTCTTACTGTCATTGTAAATCGCCCTGGAACCCCGAAACTATGGGCAATAGCTCATGAAAACAGCCATAAAGCACGAATACGAGTAGTTTTTGATCATATCTCTCAAACATCTATCGGGTCTTACTGTCGTTGTAAATCGCCGTAGAACCCCAAAATTGTGGGCAATAGCTCATGAAAACGGCCATAAAACAGGAAAACGACAAGTTTTTGGTCATATCTCTCATACTTGTATCGGGTCTTATTGTTGCTGTAAATCGCCCTAAAACCCCAAACATGTGAGCAATAGGCCATAAAACACGAAAACGACAACTTTTTGATGACATCTCTGTAACTTTTATTGGGTCTTATTGTCGTTGTAAATCGCCCTAAAACCCTACAACAGTGGGCAATAGATCATGAAAACGGCCACAAAACGCGAATACGACGAGTTTTTGGTCATATCTCTCAAACATGTATCAGGTCTTACTGTCATTGTAAATCGCCCTAGAACCCCAAAGCGGTGAGCAATAGCTCATGAAAACGGCGATAAAACATGAAAACGACGAGTTTTTGGTCATATCTCTCAAACTTGTATCGGGTCTTACTGTCGTTGTAAATCGCCCTGGAACCCCGAAACTATGGGCAATAGCTCATGAAAACAGCCATAAAGCACGAATACGAGTAGTTTTTGATCATATCTCTCAAACATCTATCGGGTCTTACTTTCGTTGTAAATCGCCGTAGAACCCCAAAATTGTGGGCAATAGCTCATGAAAACGGCCATAAAACACGAAAACGACAAGTTTTTGGTCATATCTCTCATACTTGTATCGGGTCTTATTGTTGCTGTAAATCGCCCTAAAACCCCAAACATGTGAGCAATAGCCCATGAAACGGCCATAAAACACGAAAACGACGACTTTTTGATCACATCTCTGTAACTTTTATCGGGTCTTATTGTCGTTGTAAATCGCCCTAAAACCCTACAACAGTGGGCAATAGATCATGAAAACGGCCACAAAACACGAATACGACGAGTTTTTGGTCATATCTCTCAAACATGTATCAGGTCTTACTGTCATTGTAAATCGCCCTAGAACCCCAAAGCGGTGAGCAATAGCTCATGAAAACGGCCATAAATCACGAAAACGATGAGTTTTTGGTCATATCTCTCAAACTTCTATCTGGTCTTACGGTCATTGTAGATCGCCCTGGAACCCAAAAACTGTGGGTAATAGCTCATGAAAACGGCCATAAAGCGCGAATACAACAATTGTTTGGTCATATCTCTCAAACTTATATCGGGTCTTACTGTCGTTGTAAATCGCCCTATAACCCCAACTATGGGCAATACCTCATGAAAACGTCCATAAAACGCGAATACAATGAGTTTTTGGTCATATCTCTCAAACATGTAAATCGCCCTGGAACCCCAAAACTATGGGTAATAGCTCATGAAAACGGCCATAAAGCGCGAATACGACTAGTTTTTGATCATATCTCTCAAACATCTATCGGGTCTTACTATCGTTGTAAATCAACCTAGAACCCCAAAACCGTGAGCAATAGCTCATGAAACGGACATAAAACACGAATACGACAAGTTTTTGGTCATAACTCTCAAACATGTATCGGGTCTTACCATCATTGTAAATCGCCCTAGAACCCCAAAATAGTGGGCAATAACTCATGAAAACGGCCATAAAACATGAAAACGACGAGCTTTTGGTCATATGTCTTAAACTTGTATCGGGTCTTACTGTCGTTGTAAATCACGCTGGAACCAAAAAATTGTGGGTACTATCTCATGAAAACGGCCATAAAACACGAATACAACGAGTTTTTGGTCATATCTCTCAAACTTGTATCAGGTCTTACTATCGTTGTAAATCAACCTAGAACCCCAAAACCGTGAGCAATAGCTCATGAAAACGGACATAAAACACGAATAGGACGAGTTTTTTATCATATCTCTCAAACTTTTATCGGGTCTTACTTTCGTTGAAAATCGCCCTAGAACCCCAAAACAGTGGGCAATAGCTCATAAAAACGGCCATAAAACACGAATACAACGAGTTTTTGGTCATATCTCTCAAACATGTATCAGGTCTTACTGTCATTGTAAACCTCCCTAGAACCCTAAAACCGTGAGCAATAGCTCATGAAAATGACCATAAAACACGAAAACGACGAGTTTTTGGTCATATCTCTCAAACTTATATCGGGTCTTACTATCGTTGTAAATCGCCCTATAACCCCAACTGTGGGCAATAGCTCATGAAAACGTCCATAAAACGCGAATACAATGAGTTTTTGGTCATATCTCTCAAACTTGTAAATCGCCCTAGAACCCCAGAACTATGGGTAATAGCTCATGAAAACGGCCATAAAGCGCGAATACGACTAGTTTTTGATCATATCTCTCAAACATCTATCGGGTCTTATTGTCGTTGTAAATCGCCGTAGAACCCCAAAAATTGTGGGCAAATAGCTCATGAAACGGCCATAAAACACGAATACGACAAGTTTTTGGTCATATCTCTCAAACATGTATCGGGTCTTACCGTCATTCTAAATCGCCCTAGAACCCCAAAATAGTGGGCAATAACTCATGAAAACGACGAGTTTTTGGTCATATCTCTCCAGCTTGTATCGGGTCTTACTGTCGTTATAAATCGTCCTAGAACCTAAAAATTGTGGGTACTATCTCATGAAAACGGCCATAAAACACGAAAATGACGAGTTTTTGGGCATATCTCTCAAACTTGTATTGGGTCTTACTATTGTTGTAAATCGCCGTAGAATCCCAAAACTGTGAGCAATAGCTCATGAAAACGGCCATAAAACACGAATACGGCGAGTTTTTTTATCATATCTCTCAAACTTTTATCGGGTCTTACTGTCGTTGTAAATCACCCTAGAACTCTAAAACAGTTGGCAATAGCTCATGAAAACGGCCAGAAAACACGAATACATCGATTTTTTGGTCATATCTCTCAAACATGTATCAGTTCTTACTATCGTTGTAAATCAACCTAGAACCCCAAAACCGTGAGCAATAGCTCATGAAAACGACCATAAAACACGAAAACGACGAGTTTTTGGTCCTATCTCTCAAACTTGTATTGGGTCTTACTGTCGTTGTAAATCGCCCTAGAACCCCCAAATTGTGGGTAATAGCTCATGAAAACGGCCATGAAACACAAAAACGACAAGTTTTTGGTCGTATCTCTCAAACTTGTATTGGGTCTTACTGTTGTTGTAAATCGCCCTAGAACCCCAAAACAGTGAGCAATAGCCTATGAAAACGGCCATAAAACACAAAAAAGGACGAGTTTTGATCATATCTCTCAAACTTTTATCGGGTCTGACTATCGTTGTAAATCGCCCTAGAACCCCAAAAGAGTGGGCAATAGCTCATGAAAACGGCCATAAAACACGAATACGACGAGTTTTTGATCATATCTCTCAAACTTTTATTGGGTCTTACTGTCGTTGTAAACCGCCCTAGAACCCTAAAACCGTGAGCAATAGCTCATGAAAACAACCATAAAACACAAAAACGACAAGTTTTTGGTCATATCTTTCAAACTTCTATTGGTCTTACGGCCATCGTAAATCACCCTGGAACCCAAAAACTGTGGGTAATAGCTCATGAAAACGGCCATAAAGCGCGAATAAAACGATTGTTTGGTCATATCTCTCAAACATATATCGGGTCTTACGGTCATTGTAATCGACCTGGAACCCCAACACTATGGGTACTAGCTCATCAAAACAACCATAAAATGCGAATACGTCGAGTTTTTCGTCATATCTCTCAAACTTGTATCGGGTCTTACGGTCATTGTAATGGCACTAGAAACCCAAAACCGTGAGCAATAGCTCATGAAAACGGCCAAAAAACATGAAAAGGACAAGTTTTTGGTCATATCTCTCAAACTTGTATCGGGCCTTACAACATGAAAACGATGAGTTTTTGGTCATATCTCTCAAACTTGTATCGGGCCTTACTGTCGTTGTAAATCGCCCTAGAATCCCAAAACTGTGAGCAATAGATCATGAAAACGGCCATAAAACACGAATACGGCGAGTTTTTTATCATATCTCTCAAATTTTATCGGGTCTTACTGTCGTTGTAAATCACCCTAGAACTCTAAAACAGTTGGCAATAGCTCATGAAAACGGCCACAAAACACGAATACAACGATTTTTTGGTCATATCTCTCAAACATGTATCAGTTCTTACTATCGTTGTAAATCAACCTAGAACCCCAAAACCGTCTGCAATAGCTCATGAAAACGACTATAAAACACGAAAACGACGAGTTTTTGGTCCTATCTCTCAAACTTGTATTGGGTCTTACTGTCGTTATAAATCGCCCTAGAACCCCAAAATTGTGGGTAATAGCTCATGAAAACGGCCATGAAACACGAAAACGACAAGTTTTTGGTCGTATCTCTCAAACTTGTATCGGGTCTTACTGTTGTAAATCGCCCTAGAAACCCAAAACAGTGAGCAATAGCTCATGAAAACGGCCATAAAACACAAAAAGGATGAGATTTTGATCATATCTCTCAAACATCTACCGGGTCTTACTGTCGTTGTAAATCGCCGTAGAACCCCAAAATTGTGGGCAATAGCTCATGCAACCGGCCATAAAAACTGAAAACGATGAGTTTTTGGTCATATCTCTTAAACTTGTATCGGGCCTTACTGTCGTTGTAAATCGCCCTAGAATCCCAAAATTGTGAGCAATAGCTCATGAAAACGGCCATAAAACACGAATACGGCGAGTTTTTGATCATATGTCTCAAACTTTTATCGGGTCTTACTGTCGTTGTAAATCACCCTAGAACTCTAAAACAGTTGGCAATAGCTCATAAAAACGGCCACAAAACACGAATACAACGATTTTTTGGTCATATCTCTCAAACATCTATCAGTTCTTACTATCGTTGTAAATCAACCTAGAACCCCAAAACCGTGAGCAATAGCTCATGAAAACGACCATAAAACACGAAAACGACGAGTTTTTGGTCGTATCTCTCAAACTTATATCGGGTCTTACGGTCATTGTAAATCAACCTGGAACCCGAAAACTATGGGTAGTAGCTCATGAAAACGTCCATAAAACGCGAATACAATGAGTTTTTGGTCATATCTCTCAAACGTGTAAATCGCCTTGGAACCCCAGAACTATGGGTAATAGCTCATGAAAACAGCCATAAAGCGCGAATACGACTAGTTTTTGATCATATCTCTCAAACATCTATCCGGTCTTACTGTCGTTGTAAATTGCCGTAGAACCCCAAAATTGCGGGCAATAGCTCATGAAACGGCCATAAAACACGAGTACGACAAGTTTTTGGTCATATCTCTCAAACATGTATCGGGTCTTACTGTCATTCTTAATCGCCCTAGAACCCCAAAATAGTGGGCAATAACTCATGAAAACGGCCATAAAACATGAAAACAACGAGTTTTTCGTCATATCTCTCCAACTCTTATCGGGTCTTACTGTCGTTGTAAATCGCCCTGGAACCCAAAAATTGTGGGTACTATCTCATGAAAACGGCCATAAAACACGAAAAAGATGAGTTTTTGGTCATATCTCTCAAACTTGTATCGGGCCTTACTGTCGTTGTAAATCGCCCTAAAATCCCAAAACTGTGAGAAATAGCTCATGAAAACGGCCATAAAACACGAATACGGCGAGTTTTTTTATCATATCTCTCAAACTTTTATCGGGTCTTACTGTCGTTGTAAATCACCCTAGAACTCTAAAACAGTTGGCAATAGCTCATGAAAACGGCCACAAAACACGAATACAACGATTTTTTGGTCATATCTCTCAAACTTGTATCAGTTCTTACTATCGTTGTAAATCAACCTAGAACCCCAAAACCGTGAGCAATAGCTCATGAAAACGACTATAAAACACGAAAACGACGAGTTTTTGGTCCTATCTCTCAAACTTGTATTGGGTCTTACTGTCGTTGTAAATCGCCCTAGAACCCCTAAATTGTGGGTAATAGCTCATGAAAACGGCCATGAAACACGAAAACGACAAGTTTTTGGTCGTATCTCTCAAACTTGTATCGGGTCTTACTGTTGTAAATAGCCCTAGAACCCCAAAACAGTGAGCAATAGCTCATGAAAACGGCCATAAAACAAAAAAAGGACGAGTTTTTGATCATATCTCTCAAACATCTACCGGGTCTTACTGTCATTGTAAATTGCCGTAGAACCCCAAAATTGTGGGCAATAACTCATGAAACCGACCATAAAACATGAAAACGATGAGTTTTTGGTCACGGTTTATCGGGTCTTACTGTCATTGTAAACCGCCCTAGAACCCTAAAACCGTGAGCAATAGCTCATGAAAACAACCATAAAACACAAAAACGACGAGTTTTTGGTCATATCTCTCAAACTTCTATCTGGTCTTACGGTCATCGTAAATCGCCCTGGAACCCAAAAACTGTGGGTTGCTCATGAAAACGGCCATAAAGCGCGAATACAACGATTGTTTGGTCATATCTCTCAAACTTATATCGGGTCTTACGGTCATTGTAAATCGACCTAGAACCCCAAAAACTATGGGTAGTAGCTCATGAAAACAGCCATAAAACGCGAATACGTCGAGTTTTTCGTCATATCTCTCAAACTTGTATCGGGTCTTACTGTCATTGTAATGGCACTAGAAACCCAAAACCGTGAGCAATAGCTCATGAAAACGGCCATAAAACATGAAAAGGACAAGCTTTTGGTCATATCTCTCAAACTTGTATCGGGTCTTACTATCGTTGTAAATCGCCTGGAACCCCAAAACTATGGGTAATAGCTCATGAAAACGGCCATAAAGCGCGAATACGAGTAGTTTTTGATCATATCTCTCAAACTTCTACCGGGTCTTACTGTCGTTGTAAATCGCCGTAGAACCCCAAAATTGTGGGCAATAGCTCATGAAACGGCCATAAAACACGAATACGACGATTTTTTGGTCATATCCCTCAAACTTGTATCGGGTCTTACCGTCATTGTAAATCGCCCTAGAACCCCAAAATTTGGGTAATAGCTCATGAAAAGGACCATAAAACACGAAAACGACAACTTTTTGGTGATATCTCTCGTACTTGTATCGGGTCTGACTATTGCTGTAAATCGCGCTAGAACAGTTTTTGGTCATATCTCTCAAACTTCTATCGGGTCTTACTATCGTTGTAAATCGCCCTGGAACACAAAAACTATGGGTAATAGCTCATGAAAACGGCCATAAAGTGCGAATACGAGTATTTTTTGATCATATCTCTCAAACATCTATCGGGTCTTACTGTCGTTGTAAATCGCCATAGAACACCAAAATTGTGGGCAATAGCTCATGAAACGGCCATAAAACACGAATACGACGAGTTTTTGGTCATATCTCTCAAACTTGTATCGGGTCTTGCCGTCATTGTAATCGCCCTGGAACCCCAAAATTGTGGGTAATAGCTCATGAAAACGGCCATAAAACACGAAAACGACAAGTTTTTGGTTATATCTCTCGTACTTGTACCGGGTCTTACTGTTGCTGTAAATCACCCTAGAACCCCAAACCTGTGAGAAATAGCCCATGAAAACGGCCATAAAACATGAAAACGACGAGTTTTTGATCATATCTCTCTAACTTTTATCGGGTCTTATTGTCGTTTTAAATCGCCCTAGAACCCTACAACAGTTGGCAATAACTCATGAAAACGGCCACAAAACGCGAATACGATGAGTTTTTGGTCATATCTCTCAAACATGTATCGGGTCTTACTATCATTGCAAATCGCCCTAGAACCCCAAAACGGTGAGCAATAGCTCATGAAAACGGTTATAAAACACGAAAACGACGAGTTTTTGGTCATATGTCTCAAACTTGTATTCGGTCTTACTATCGTTCTAAATCGACCTAGAACCCCAAAACTGTGGGTACTAGCTCATGAAAACGGCCATAAAACATGAAAACGACATGTTTTTGGACATATCTCTCAAACTTGTATCGGGTCTTACTATCGTTGTAAATCGCCCTAGAACCCCAAAATAGTGGGCAATAGCTCATAAAAACGGCCATAAAACATGAAAACGACGAGTTTTTGGTCATATCTCTCAAACTTGTATCGGGTCTTACTGTCGTTGTAAATCGCCCTGGAACCCAAAAACTGTGGGTACTAGCTCATGAAAACGGCCATAAAACACGCAAAAGACAAGTTTTTGGTCATATCTCTCAAACTTGTATCGGATCTTACTGTTGTTGTAAATCGCCCTAGAACCCCAAAACTGTGAGCAATAGCTCATGAAAACGGCCATAAAACATGAATACGACGAGTTTTTAATCATATCTCTCAAACTTTTATCGGGTCCTACTATCATCGTAAATCACCCTAGAACTCCAAAACAGTGGGCAATAGCTCATGAAAATGGCCATAAAATACGAATACAACGAGTTTTTGGTCATATCTCTCAAACATGTATAAGGTCTTACTATCGTTGTAAATCAACCTAGAACCACAAAACCATGAGCAATAGCTCATGAAAACGACCATAAAACACGAAAACGACGAGTTTTTGGTCATATCTCTCAAACTTCTACTGGGTCTTATTGTCGTTGTAAATCGCCCTAGAACCCTAAAACTTTGGGTAATAGCTCATGAAAACGACCATAAAGCGCGAATACAATGATTGTTTGCTCATATCTCTCAAACTTATATCGGGTCTTACGGTCATTGTAAATCGACCTGGAACCCAAAAACTATGGGTAGTAGCTCATGAAAACAGCCATAAAACACGAATACGTCGAGTTTTTCGTCAGATCTCTCAAACTTTTATCGGGTCTTACGGTCATTGTAATGGCACTAGAAACCCAAAACCGTGAGCAATAGCTCATGAAAACGGCCATAAAACATGAATAAAACGACGAGTTTTTGGTCATATCTCTCAAACTTGTATCGGGTCTTACTATCGTTGTAAATCGCCCTGGAACCCCAAAACTATGGGTAATAGATCATGAAAACGGCCATAAAGCGCGAATACGAGTAGTTTTTGATCATATCTCTCAAACATCTATCGGATCTTACTGTCATTGTAAATCCCCGTAGAACCCCAAAATTATGGGCAATAGCTCATGAAACGGCCATAAAACACGAATACGACGAGTTTTTGGTCATATCTCTCAAACTTGTATCGGGTCTTACCGTCATTGTAAATCGCCCTGGAACCCCAAAATTGTGGGTAATAGCTCATGAAAACGGCCATAAAACACGAAAACGACAACTCTTTGGTCATATCTCTCGTACTTGTATCGGGTCTTACTATTGCTGTAAATCGCCCTAGAACCCCAAACCTGTGAGCAATAGCCCATGAAAATGGCCATAAAACCCGAAAACGACGAGTTTTTGATCATATCTCTCTAACTTTTATCGGGTCTTACTATCGTTGTAAATCGCCCTAGAACCCTACAACAGTGGGCAATAACTCATGAAAACGGCGACAAAACGCGAATACGACGAGTTTTTGGTCATATCTCTCAAACATGTATCGGGTCTTACTATCATTGTAAATCGCCCTAGAACCCCAAAGCGGTGAGCAATAGCTCATGAAAACGGCCAGAAAACACGAAAAAGACGAGTTTTTGGTCATATCTGTGAAACTTGTATTGGGTCTTACTGTAGTTGTAAATCGCCCTAGAACCCTAAAACTATGGGTAATAGCTCATGAAAACGGCCATAAAGCGCGAATACAATGATTGTTTGGTCATATCTCTCAAACTTATATCGGGTGTTACGGTCATTGTAAATCGACCTGGAACCCCAAAACTATGGGTAGTAGCTCATGAAAACAGCCATAAAACGCGAATACGTCGAGTTTTTCGTCATATCTCTCAAACTTGTATCGGGTCTTACGGTCATTGTAATGGCACTAGAAACCCAAAACCGTGAGCAATAGCTCATGAAAACGGCCATAAAACATGAAAACGACGAGTTTTTGGTCATATCTCTCAAACTTGTATCGGGCCTTACTATCGTTGTAAATCGCCCTAGAACCCCAAAACTATGGGTAATAGCTCATGAAAACGGCCATAAAGCACGAATACGAGTAGTTTTTGATCATATCTCTCAAACATCTATCGGGTCTTACTATCGTTGTAAATCGCCGTAGAACCCCAAAATTGTGGGCAATAGCTCATGAAACGGCCATAAAACACGAATACGACGAGTTTTGGTCATATCTCTCAAACATGTATCAGGTCTTACTGTCGTTGTAAATAACCCTAGAACCCTAAAACCGTGAGCAATAGCACATGAAAACGACGAGTTTTTGGTCATATCTCTCAAACTTGTATCTGGTCTTACGGTCATTGTAAATCGCCCTGGAACCCAAAAGCTGTGGGGAATAGCTCATGAAAACGGCCATAAAGCGTGAATACAACGATTGTTTGGTCATATCTCTCAAACTTATATCTGGTCTTACGGTCATTGTAAATCGACCTGGAACCCCAAAACTATGGGTAGTACCTCATGAAAACAGCCATAAAACACGAATACGTCGAGTTTCGTCATATCTCTCAAACTTGTATCGGGTCTTACGGTCGTTGTAATGGCACTAGAAACCCAAAACCGTGAGAAATAGCTCATGAAAACGGCCATAAAACATGAAAACGACGAGTTTTTGGTCATATCTCTCAAACTTGTATCGGGTCTTACTGTCGTTGTAAATCGCCCTGGAACCCCAAAACTATGGGTAATAGCTCATGAAAACGGCCATAAAACGCTAATACGACTAGTTTTTTATCATATCTCTCAAACATCTATCGGGTCTTACTGTCATTGTAAATCGCCGTACAACCCCAAAATAGTGGGCAATAGCTAATGAAACGGCCATAAAACATGAATACGACAAGTTTTTGGTCATATCTCTCAAACATGTATCTGGTCTTACTGTCATTGTAAATCGCCCTATAAGCCCAACCGTGGCCAAGACCTCATGAAAACGGCCATATAACGCGAATACAACGAGTTTTTGGTCATATCTCTCAAACTTGTATCGGGTCTTATCATCATTGTAAATCGCCCTGGAACCCCAAAATTGTGGGTAATAGCTCTTGAAACGGCCATAAAACACGAAAACGACAAGTTTTTGGTCATATCTCTCAAACTTGTATCGGGTCTTACTGTTGTTGTAAATCGCCCTAGAACCCCAAAACTGTGAGCAAGCCCATGAAAACGGCCATAAAACACGAAAACGACGAGTTTTTTATCATATCTCTCTAACTTTTATCGGGTCTTACTGTGGTTGTAAATCGCCCTAGAACCCAAAACAATGGGTAATAGCTCATGAAAATAGCCACAAAACGTGACTACGACGAGTTTTTGGTCATATCTCTCAAACATGTATCAGGTCTTACTGTCGTTGTAAATCGCCCTAGAACCCCAAAGCCATGAGCAATAGCTCATGAAAACGACCATAAAACACAAAAACGACGAGTTTTTGGCCATATCTCTCAAACTTGTATTGGCTCTTACTGTCGTTGTAAATCGCCCTAAAACCCCATAACTGTGGGTAATAGCTCGTGAAAACGGCCATAAAACACGAAAATGACATGTTTTTGGACATATCTCTCAAACTTGTATCGGATCTTACTATTGTTGTAAATCGCCCTAGAACCCCAAAACTTTGAGCAATAGCTCATGAAAACGGCCATAAAACACGAAAACGACGAGTTTTTGATCATATCTCTCAAACTTTTATCAGGTCTTACTATCGTTGTAAATCGCCCTAGAACCCCAAAACAGTGGGCAATAGTTCATGAAAACGGCCATAAAACGCGAATATGACGAGTTTTTGGTCATATCTCTCAAACATGTATCGGGTCTTACAGTCGTTGTAAATCGCCCTAGAACCCCAAAACCGAGAGCAATAGCTTGTGAAAACGGCCATAAAACACGAAAACGACGAGTTTTTTGTTCATATCTCTCAAACTTATATCGGGTCTTACGGTCATTGTAATAGCCCTAGTGATGGGGGAATACCAATCGAGTTATACCCATGAAGCGGAGTCGCCAGCTGGATCGAGCCGACTGAAGACAAGCCTAGAGCGGGTCGACTCGCCGTATACGGCGACTAACACATACTGGACCCAGACGCCACGCCGACTGAAGGCCCAAGACGTCGACTCCAATACAAAGCCCATTAGCACACTTGTATACCCTAACTGGCTGCATATATAAAGCCACCAGGGGCACCCCTTCGAGCTATTCTCTCACGCATCATATTAGATCTAGTCTTCCCCTCCGCCTCCGGCGGCTCCATGTAAACCAATCGATGATCATATACTGGATCGACAGCAGGACGTAGCGATCCTCCACCGAGGGAACGTGAACCTGGGTACATCGTGTGCCAATCTCGCTCCCGGATTCTTCTACGTCGCCTTGCCCTTTCCTCTACGTAAGCTACCCTGTAGCATCTGCCGTGGTCAATTTCACGACAGTCCCACCGTGGGACAAGTGGTGCTTGAAGATGATGATCCGGACGGGACCTCAGCATTAATGCCGACCAGATCGCATCAAGTCGGTTCGAGCCGATCGCGTCCAACGCGATGTCTCCCCGGCGAAGCTTGGTCATGCGATCATGCGTGGCCTGCCTTTTCTCCATGCGATCCTGCGTGGCCTGCGGGTTCTCCATGGCAGCTAAGTTTTAATTCAATCTCATCTCACAATGATCGCCTTATTAGTTGGTTATTTTATTGAGATCTAATTCGTGCATGCATACTGGTATACGCAATGAACAAACGACTTTGATCAGTGTCAATTTGATCCATGTCCAGCGAGTACACGCCAGCACGGCCGGCCGGGTCGACAACGATCGATCGGAGAAGTGCGTTCCTTGTAAAACTGCTATTCAGCTGGAAGCCGATCGGTCAGTCCGGTCGCCACCCAACCTGCCACGGGCGCTGGCGGATGATTGAGACACCTCATCATATGGATATGTCCAAGATCGGCTCCACACGGAAGCTGAGTTCTTAATTCAGTCTCATATTAAGTTGATTACTTTGTCAATTCAAATATTATTTAGATTTAATTGCTGCATGCACATCGGTGGCACGAGTTGTGTGGAAGTTTGATACATGCCCATCAATATTGGATGGACTGTTCCCTATTGTGGAAGAGTCTGTGCCGTCCGGCAACATTGAGTGAAAATCTAAAGCTACGCCAAAAGCCAAGGAAGTGCAATCGTACATGTCTTTGCACAATTCCCCACGGCAATCTCTCTCTACTTAAGTATTTACTGTTATTTATTTTAGATCATATCTACTGTGTTATTCTTAGATCACATCTACTAATTTAATTGCTCTTATAAGTACAAGACGAGTCCTGAAGCAATGGGCAATCCGCGGAACGATGGACGTCTACGTACAAACGTGTGGTTAACTCGCCGTTTCTACCTACCGTGCGACCCGCCACACTCCTGGATCCTCCACCGCGGACTCGCCACGTTTGGCGACTCGGCCGCGGAGAACCGCGCCCATCGCCGATTTCCACGCTCGTGGATCCTCTGCCGCGGACTCGCCACGTTCGGGCGACTCTCCCGCCGCGGATTCGTCATCACCGGCATGCCACGTTCGGCGACTTGCTCGTCGCGTCCGCCAACGCGACCCCGCCATCGCTCGCTCGTCCGCCGCATATTCGCCGTGCTCGGGGACTCGCCTGTTGGCCACCCTCATGACATCGCCTCCCGCGGATTCGCCATCACGGACTCGCCGCGCTCGAGCACCGCCTGCCGCGCTTTCGTCATCGCGGACTCGCCCTTGCGGACATGCCACGCTCGGGGACTCGTCATCACGACTTCTCCCTCATGGCTTCGCAGTCGCTGACTCGCCACTCTACCGGCTAAATGACGTGCGACACCGCTACAGCGCGACTCCATCCGCCGCATGACCTTCGTCCGCCGCGTCGACATCGCCATAGTGCGATCTCCGTCCGCCGCGTCGACCCCGCGTCCGCCGCGTCGACTTCGCCATAGCGCGACCCCCGTCCGCCGCATCGACCCCGTGTCCGCCGCGTCGACCCCGTGTCTGCCGCGTCGACTTCACCATAGCGCGACCTCCGTCCGCCGCGTCAACCCCGTGTCCGCCGCGTCGACTTCGCCAAAGCGCGACCATACTTCCGCCGTGTCAAATCTTTCCGGCTACGTCAAATGCGTATGCCGCGCCTAATAAGGGACCTTCATCGTCCGAGTCGCCAGAGAGGGTCGCATGCCACGCTGCGTGGACTCACCATTGGGCGTCTCTTCCCCCCGGGAAAAATCAGTTCGTCTTTGTCAACTTTTGAAAGAGCGACTCGCAATGGCCAAATAGTGCGGACGAGGACTCGCAAACCGAGCCTCGGATCGTCCACGAAAAACAGTAACCGAGAGCCATCATTGGAGTCGCCTTGCTCGACTGGCCTTCCGGGCCAAGACAAATGGTAGTGCTACACAAACAGCACCATGTCCTCCTCAACCTTAGACAGTGTGACTCACATGGCCAAGTACTGCGGACGAGGACTCGCAAACCGAGCCTCGGATCGTCTAGGAAGAACGCTAAGCCGAGAACCATCTTTGGAGTCGCCAAGCGAGTGGCCCCCCGGGCCAAGACGAGAGACTCGCTAACAAAAACAGCGCAATCAATGTCATTGCGGACTCACGACACTCGGGGACTCTCCCCTCGCGGACTCGCAATCATCGGGGACTCTCGCCTTGCAGACTCGCAATCATCGCGGACTTGCCACACTCGGGGACTCTCCCCTCGCGGACTCTATCACTGCAAATTCTCCCTATGCGGACTCGCCGCACTCCAAACAGTGTCGAGCGCTACTCGCCATGCTCGAGAACAACCTCTACTATGCATCTCCAAAGAGCCTCAAGTCACCTCTACAAGCCAACTCGAGCCTCGAGGACTACTCCTAGGCATACTGCGTGTGCACGTGGTTCCACGACCGTGGCTCACCACGCTCGGGGACTCGCCACCGCGGACTCGCCCTCGCGTACTCAACAAGCTCGGGGACTCGCCTCCGCGGATTCACCCTCCCATAATCGCCACACTCGAGGACTCTCCCCTCGCGAACTCGCATTCATCGCGGACTCGCCACACTCGAGGACTCTCCCCTCGCGGACTCACAATCATCGCGGACTCGCCACCGTGGACTCTCCCTCGCATACTCAACTCTCCAGCGCGCACTCGCCATCGCGACCTCGCCCTCACGGACTCGCCATGCCCAGGGACTCGACTAGCCCATCACGGGCTCGCTATCGCTAGGCTCGCCTATCGAGGAATCGCCTGCGCCGACTCGGTGACTTTGTCATCAACGACTTGGCAGCCTCCACGTATTCTATTCATAAGCTTCTACAACCGCAAAATAACAAGGCGCCAGTCAAACTTCTCCAAGGGGCGACTCCGTCCAATGGTGATTCGCCTGGCGCGTCGACTCGCCCAGGCGAATGGACTACTTCATGAGCTATTTTTCTATTTCAGGAGCTCGCTAACGACTCGCCATAGACTCCACACTGGAATCGCCTACACCATTTCGACAGTTTGAAGTCATCGTCGAGTCCCTAACGCGCTCGGGGACTACTGATGGGGGAATACCAATTGAGGTATACCCATGAAGCGGAGTCGTCAGCTGGATCGAGCCGACTGAAGCCAAGCCTAGAGCAGCTCGACTCGCCGTATACGGCGACTGACACATACTGGACCCAGACGCCACGCCGACAGAAGGCCCAAGACGGCGACTCCAATACAAAGCCCATTAGCACACTTGTAAACCCTAACTGGCTGCATATATAAAGCCACCAGGGCACCCCTTTGAGCCATTCTCTCACGCATCATATGAGATCTAGTCTTCCCCTCCGCATCCGGCGGCTCCATGTAAATCAATCTATGATCATATATCGGATTGACAGCAGGACGTAGCGATCCTCCACCAAGGGGACATGAACCTGTGTACATCGTGTGCCAATCTCGCTCCCGGATTCTTCTACGTCGCCTTGCCCTTTCCTCTACGTAAGCTACCATGTAGCATCTGCCGTGGTCAATTCCACGACACCTAGAAACTCAAAACCGTGAGAAATAGGTCACGAAAATGGCCATAAAACATGAAAATGACGAGTTTTTGGTCATATCTCTCAAACTTGTATCGGGTCTTACTGTCGTTTGTAAATCGCCCTAGAACCCCAAAACTATGGGTAATAGCTCATGAAAACGGCCAAGGGCGAATACGATTAGTTTTTGATCATATCTCTGAAACTTGTATTCGGTCTCACTATCGTTGTAAATCGCCCTAGAACCCCAAAACTATGGGTAATAGCTCATGAAAACAGCCATGAAACATGAAAACGATGAGTTTTTGGTCATATCTCTCAAACTTGTATCGGGTCTTACTATTGTTGTAAATCGCCCTAGAACCCCAAAACTGTGAGCAATATCTCATGAAAACGGCCATAAAACACGAATACGACGAGTTTTTGATCATATCTCTCTAACTTTTACCAGGTCATACGGTCATTGTAAATCGCTCTAGAACCCTAAAACAGTGGGCAATAGCTCATGAAAACGGCCACAAAACGCGAATACGACGAGTTTTTACTGTCGTTGTAAATCGCCCTAGAACGCCAAAACTATGGGTAATAGCTCATGAAAACGGCCATAAAGCGCGAATACGACGAGTTTTTAATCATATCTCTCAAACTTGTATTCGGTCTTAGTGTCGTTGTAAATCACCCTAGAACCCCAAAACTGTGAGTAATAGCTCATGAAAACGGCCATAAAACACGAAATCGACAAGTTTTTGGACATATCTCTCAAACTTGTATTGGGTCTTACTATCGTTGTAAATCGCCCTAGAACCCCAAAATAGTGGGGAATAGCTCATGAAAACGGCCATAAAACACGAAAACGACGAGTTTTTGATCATATCTCTCTAACTTTTATCGGGTCTTATTGTCGTTGTAAATCGCCCTAGAACCCTACAACAGTTGGCAATAACTCATTAAAACGGCCACAAAACGCGAATACGACGATTTTTTGGTCATATCTCTGAAACATGTATCAGGGTCTTACTATCATTGTAAATCGCCCTAGAACCCCAAAACGGTGAGCAATAGCTCATGAAAACGG